>JBCFXI010001038.1:0-80841 GCA_038496175.1 Ampulex compressa
GGGCAGAGTAAGAAGGGCGGCCGCTCTTTTTCGAGGGGCGCGCAGACGAGGAGGAGGGGTGTGGGATGGGGCGGCGAGGTGGTGGGGGCAGGAGGAAGGGGGGTAAAAAGAGTTACGCGCGCGCCAAAGAGATAAACGAGAGAGGCATAAGTGTAAGATTCGAAACGATAAAGAAACAAAGGGGCCCGGGCGAAACAAAGGGCCGAGGCGGTTCGTTCGTCCGTCCGTTCGTTCGTTCAGCGCGGCATTGCCTCCCGGATTTTTGCCATGCGGCACACGTGCCCCATGAAGCCGGTGGTTCGCAACCGACCGTTCCTTCGAAGCAGCTTTTTTTTCTCGATCATACGCGAACCTCGTTTCCCCAATCGTCCGCGTGCTCTGGACACTGGAACGGTACGATGGACTTGGTAAAAATTCGAAGGATGTGGAAAGGTATAGCATTGACGTGGGCGTCGAAGTGAAACGGCGCGGATGACACGGGCTTGAAAGCGGGTCTGAGTTCGAAGTGGACGGTGTTCAAAAAACAATCCATCGAAGAGGCGCGCAGGCTGGATGGGGTTGCGATCGATTCGTAATTTCCTCATCGCATTTTCGCGACTTTTCACGTCCTCGTCGGGACGTTGCGCCTCTTTTCCTCGTTCTTAAGCACTCAAGGGCGTTAACGATCTCTTATAAACTACTCGTAGGCCTGTCGAGAGCCACGGCGCGTCGCGGAGACAAAAAGAATGGTAGCGTCGCGAGGGAAGAAGAATGGCAGACAGTAAGCGGAGTGGTCTGGTTTCGTTTTGCTCCCGCCGCCATCCTCTTCTCCGGCTTTCTTCCCGGACACCTCGCCCCGGGCCTGCCCATCCCCTCGAAACCTCTCCTATCGTTGCAAACTGTCGATCATTCTCCTCCGTTTCCACCTCGTTCTCATCTCCGGCGGTCCAGAAAATTACGAAGGGAAAACCCGTCAATGTGCTTTCCACAGAAATTTGCTTCGCGCGGCGCTGCGTCGATAGATGTACATCGCGAAATCGTTTGTGAGAGCTCGGGTGTAAGGTCGAAAACAATAAAGTCTGGCAACCTCGTTTGTCCCCTGTAAACGGTTTCGCTGTTCTAAATTATGAAGTGAAATTTTTGTAAAGGATGGAAAGTACGAGCAGCGATACCACTTTGTACGTCTAATACATATGGTGAAATATAGTCCGCTTCCTTTATGGTCAGACGTCTCATTCTACTCGATCGGTGAGTCATAAATCGACTGCATCGACAACTGGGACATCCTTCATTTAACCCTTTAATTCTCAACTTCGCTTCAAGGCGAACCACGTTTAATCGCGTGTAATGCTTAATACATTATATATTTTTTTGACATAATTACACAGGTCCGTATCAAGACGGCCATACCTTTAGCAGGTGTACCGAGTGACGGTATTCCAACAGCCAACATTTGAATACAGATTTATTATTAACAGTCTTCTATTATACGAGGAAAATTTTTGCGCGACGATCAAAAACTTGGGCATTAAAGAGTTGAACAAAGATACAGAACGCTGTTCGATTATCTTTCTCACTTAAGCGGACGATCCTGAATTTCAGCTTTTCACTAACTTCTTTGGGTGACTTTAACCCCTTAAGTCTACCTTAACAATAATCCCTTGAATAATAAGCAAGGCACGAGGGAGAAAGCCATAATTCCTGAGCTATTAGATAAAAACAGTGTCCAATTGCGAAACGATTAGCGGCTGGCGAGCATCTGGCGTAGAAATCCAATAATCCCGTGGGCTCGCCACGGCCGAATGCTCCATCATTTTTCGCTAATAACGCACAATCCGCGGCAAATTCGCCAGGAACACCTTCGATACGGTTTTTTCTCTACCACGATTTTCACCACTTCTTTCCCCAACCGTGATCCATCATCCGTTCACGTTTCTTGCTTGATCGCGAGGGAAGAAGGATTGCGATGAGCCACGAGACTCCGGAGGCACGCAATTCCTGGAGAAGCTTCGTCCAAACCTTCAGATTTTCCACTCAAATCAAGGCTCAGATTCGAATATCCGTCGACGATGCTTGTACAAAGAAAAAAGGTGGAAAGTAAAACCTCGTAGTGATATTAGCTATATATCGTCTCCCAAATTCGAATATCCGTCGACGATGGTTATACAAAAAAAAAAAAAGAAAATAAAATCTTATAGCGATGTCGGCTATATATCGTCTCTCGTATAACATATTCCGTATAGTGTTCACACTTTCTATCAAAATCCACTTTAGTGAAAAGTCCAGATCTTTTCAAGTTCAGCCTTTGAAACGATCCTTCCGCGTCTATCCATCTACCTTTTCATCCGTCTAGCTTTCCATCCATCCACCTGTCCCTCTCGCACTTCGGGCTCCGTCGAATCGAAATAGACGAGACGTCGAAGAAACCACGGGGTAGAAAAACGCAAGGAGATCCACTCCAACCGGTAGTTTCACGGTGGACCGGTTAATTCCGTGATCTCGTTACCTCCGTGGCAAAGGGTAGGGAGTTGAAAGGGCGAGGGGGTGGCGGTGAGGGAGGGGGGGCAGCAACGAAGTTAAGCCCCGCGAAAGCCCCGTCTCCAATTATCCGGAGCCCGCGGCGACCTGCGGGTACCTAACTACGAGGCGCACCTATTCCTCGTGGTACAGGTGACCAGCCGATGTAATTATCGGCCTTGAAGAATTCTCAACGTCCACGACGATCTTGGTGACGGACAGGAGGCTGTCGCCTTAATTGGAATTAAGACTCGTCAAGATTCTGGAAATACCTCGAGATACCTCGTGAAACTCCATCGATCGTGAGAAGAAATCAAATTCGAATCCTTTGATCATCGCAACAGCTGGATTTGATGCGTTGATCGATCGTTCAGGAGAGAGACTAATGCTTCTATGCTTAGCACGCCGAGTTTAAAACGGTTTTAAGCACTTTGGGGCCGTATTTAGGATTTCAACCCGATTGGGAATTTTGAAGATGTTTTAAGTAGATACTTGAGATGAGCATTGCAGGATTCCTGACGAGGCTTATGTACGAATATTCCGATAGATTATTTAATACGTAAGCGTCTTTTGCGTATCAAGAATTTCGATGATA
The DNA here is from genome assembly GCA_038496175.1 of Ampulex compressa. NCBI lineage: Eukaryota > Metazoa > Arthropoda > Insecta > Hymenoptera > Ampulicidae > Ampulex > Ampulex compressa. The sequence continues at coordinate 3,092 of JBCFXI010001038.1, forward strand.
TATCGGATAGCGCCTATTTAAATTTCCCGGCGTACGGTGCAACGATTTTCCCAGAGAGGATACGCGAATGTAACGGGAATGTAATTAATGTCGGGAGGGAATCCCTGATATCCAAGAGTGCCGATGTCACCGTGGAAAAAAGATCGCACCGTGGAAAAGCATCGACGCACCAAGGAAGCTTGGCTCGTCGCTTTAATTAAACTCCGGATACTGCATGCAGCGCGACGCGGACAAATGTTCCGAGCTACGGTTTTTGAGTAGCCCCGAGGGAAGATTCGAAAAGGCTCTAAATAAACGTCGAGTACGTTATGGACATTCCGCGATGTCCTCGACGAATTTAGAATTTTCCGAATGAAAACAAATGCTTCGTTGTCCAAAAGGAAATAAACGGAGGCATGCTGTTGTGTAAACGCTTTGCGAGCGCACGATGTCCACGATCGATCCTTTCGGCTCTGCCGTATCTCCTCGCGGTGACGATTTCCCAATTTCGAACTAATTTTCCGGGAAAATCCACTCCCGATATTTCTAACCGCCGTGCCACTCGATTTACTCGGGGTTCGATAATAGTTTCGATCCAATCCGGCTACGTCAGTTCGGGGTCCGGTAATAGCCCCGGCCAAAAACGGCCACGCTCGTCGATGACAGTTTCGAATCTCTCGTCCTGAGTCGATAGGCGACGTAATTACCCTGGTAAAGCCGTTGTTACGTAACGCCACGCGAGATAATCTACTCTGAAGCGGGAAAACGAGTGGAATTCGCGTTTAAGTAATTCCCTAGTTTATTACGCGTGGAAGAAAGGAAATCGGTTCCTCGTTCATTCCGAGGAAACACGAAGATCGGAAATATATGTTTTAAAAGAATATGAGTTTATTTTTAACCAGTGCTGATCTAACGCCTGGAAAATATATATTTTCAGACTGTGACACGTTATTATTTATTCTTAAGAAATGCAGGAAAATTAGGCTAGATGAATATATTGTAAGTAATAATACTAAGAAATTCTATAACTCAAATTCGTGTTGGATATTATCGAAAATACGTAAGAGAGTATGAAACGTTATTTTGGAAAAGGGACTGTATCTGACAAATTTGGGTGTCAAAATTCGTGGTTAGCTGACGCGTGAAACGGAGGAGAGCGTGAGTCGATATCTCATAAGTTGCGTTAGATGCCGTTAAGGGATTCGGAAATTCTACTACGTCAACAGAAACAAAGTCGTTATATCGATGACAATCGTAGTGAGAAGTCAATCGTTCTGTATCTGACGGGCGGTACGAAAACTACCTTAAATAATAGGTACATAAATATACATGCTTTAAATCGTCAGGATGTAGACACATGATAATATTAAACATCTATTCCCACAAACCAAGTAGATAATTTACACCGTTACTCGATTGATCAGACATTTTATGAAATTAAACAGAAGCACCTAGGCTCGACGATCTTAGCAATCGGTGTCAAAAATAAATTGTAGAAACGCAATAAAGATGCGCGATTATATTGAAATATATATACATTTTCGATTTCCGAATGTTGACAAATATATACAGAAATAATTAAGGGATTTTAGCGCTCCCTTTTCAGGGCATATAATATTACCGAGAACATTATTACTAACATCAAACTTCTATATTCACAACTGGTCCGTGGTGTTATATAGATGTATTATAATAATCGCGATAAACAGACGAAAAGGACGTGGGAACAAATTTCGGATTGCTAGGTTGTGATAGATCCCATATATACATAGTGTATCTGATACAATATATAGTTAAGAGATATATATGGAGGAACGTGGCGATCCATTCGAGGAACACCCGATGCATTGTGTTATCGTGGCCCAATGCCCGTGCGCGAATCTCGAGGCGGATCGATGCGGTCGACGAACGGTATTCACGCCTCTGCCAGAACGAAACGACGTGTACAAATAAGTGCCTCGATGGATCCCACGCACAAAGGGGTTCCTTGTTCGTTTCTCCATTTCGCTTCTCCCGGCTTCGAACGCCGTTTAACTCGTTCAAGTCCGCCCCTCGAGCGCGACGGACTTTTTCTCGACCTCGTTATCGGGGATGCGCTAAAAAGTACGCGTCCAGAGAGATCCTCGTGCATTTGTCAACGAACCTGATATTACTCTCATCATTTTGAGACGAGGAAAATCAGTGCCAAAACGCCAAGGAGACTTCAAGGATCAACATAGATCAACAAGACCTACACTCGGTTATTAGAAGAAAAAAAAAACAATTTAATCGATTTAAATATCAAACGTACTATCTAGAACGCGGATAATTCGTTTTCCATATAACATCAGCATCATCGACAGGCTGGTTTCAAATCCGCATTAAACCCTCCTTCCTCCGAGTTCCAGACTTTGGTCCTGAGCCAAACGACCCCGAGAGTCTGTACCGGGCGGACGAATCGGAACGCGGATAATTAATTTTCCACGCGATACCACGAGCCGTCGATGCAAATCCGTTCGAGGTCCGGCTTGGAAAAGCGCGAGGCGCGGTGCGCTGAGGAGTTCCAAGGGAAGTAAGTCGGCGGAAGCGCGGACGAGGAGCCAAAGAACGGGCAGCGCTCGGTTGCGACTGGACAGTGTAAAGGAGCAGGAGGGTAGGGGAGGGGGGAGGGCGGTTCCTCATCATGCCAATTTGCGAAATTGCGCAACGAAGCGAGACCGCGTCATTCTTAAGTGGCGATTAAGCTCGAGTCCGCGACAGAGGGGAGAAGCGTCTCCTCGAGTCAGCGACTTTCTTTCTGCGTTCGGCTTCGTTAAGAGGCTTAAGGGAGGAGAAAGGTAAAGACGGGCACCGCCGTTGGAACAACGGACAACTTCCTAGCCGGAACGAAGGCCCGTTGGACCGCCAGACAGCGAAAATCCTGTCCCACCCACGAAACGAGGAGCGTGCTCTCGCCTCTCATCTTCGACGTCGCGAAACTTCGGTGTCCAGCCTTGCTCGCGACTTCGGTGTCTTCGAGTCGAGCATTGCCCTCGAAAAGTCTGGGGATACTTAAGCGTTTGGGAATTACACCGAGATGTCTCACGACTGCAGGTTGTTTTTTATCGACCCTAGGAGCTTGGATATATCAGCGATTTTGCGAGGAAAGTTTGGTGAAGCTACTTAAGAGATACGCGCGGCGAAACGAGTATTTTCTGCCTTGAAGGGAATAATCTGTATCTCGAGGTAATGAGAATTTCGCGTTTTTTTTTTTTTTGTATTAACTTCCCTATTCGGAATGATACTACGGCAGCGTGGTTATCGATCGAATTGAATTTATAACCCTCGAAAACGAGGCCACGTATGGAGCGCTTCGACAACGTCTCAAAGGAATTCCGCGCGCCAAGTGAGCGATATTATTAATATAGGCGGTGCTCGTGATGACCGTGAAAGCAAAGGGATCTCGAATAAAGATTTAACGCGATACACAAAAGGCCCACCAATATCAGCCCGCGTTTCATTCGCTTCAATGCGCACTTACGTTATTCCCTTCGGGTCGCGTTATATTTCAACGCGTTTTGAATTTTTCCGTACCTTCGCTGCGCGGACAGGACAATAGCCAGGCCGGGCTAACGACCCCGACACGGCTGGAGAGAAAAGGAACGAGAGGTTGGGCCGAAAAGTTCGAGCTGGCTCCTTCCTCCACCCCGCCTCGTGGCTTATCGGCCAGACCTTCCTGGACCATTCGTCCGATCGGCCCTTTCGAGGCTCCCCAATTAACCGCACCGTAATAATAATCGTAATTAAACGGCAACGATCCGACTGGTGGCCCTTGGTATTGCGGGCGCACGCTTAACCCAGTTCCCAGGTTGGATTTCGAGGCGATGGCGGCCGTTCGGATTCCGGAAACCGAATTACATCGAATTTGCGCGGGCGTAACTGCCTCCGTCTCCCCCCTCGGCGGTCCTGCCTCCGTCCTCTGCTCCCCCTTCCGTGCATTGCTCCCTGCGTTTGCCGGAGGCTTGGGCAGGCAGGATCGCCGAATTGCTCGGTGAGGATGTCGAGGGATGTGCTGGGCTCGAGAAAAATCGAGGAATTGGTCCTATTCGACCCATCGCGCCGATCTTCCGGTCTCACGATGTCTCGAATCTCTTCTGGTGAGAAGAATCTCTTCTCGATGAGATTTATGGAGAATGTTTTTCTGACGACGAAACATCACCTCTGGTTTTCCCATGTTATTTGTATACTGTAGCTCTGGTGGTTCGGTATTCACCTTGAACAGTAAGTCCGAGGCCAAATGACCTTGCAGTGAGAGCTGAAAATTATTTTAAAAGAAAGATGGCGGAAACCAGAGAGAATTGGTTTGATTCACGTGGTAGATAATGGCGGGCTGTAGATTGAAATAAGGGAATTCTGAGGTGTTCATCGTTTTGGAGTAAAGAATTAAAATTTTGGCGGTGGATCATCTATTCTACGTGATAACGTGTCCCTAACGTCTTAGCTTCGGTTCGCCACTATAGTGGGTTCTGCGCATGTCATCATTTTGAACGGTACACCAGTACAGTAACTTCGTGACGTGGTTCGTAACGTTCGTAACTCGTATTATTAAATATTAACGCTTACGTGTGCATGTTATCTTAATAGATTTCTCCTAACTCATCACATGCAGATGTATAAAGACATTATAATCTATTCATCCATCACTCTAATCCCATGTAATATCATAGTGGAAAGCACTGCCAAAGTTTAGCAGTCCGCCTCGAACACTGGCGTACAGTAACACAACGCCGTGGAAACTCCAGCCGTAGCTAAAAGGTTAAAGAAAAAAAATTCACGTGTAAGCTAATCTACCAAAAAAGGCAGTAGCTGATTTTTCACAGCGGATCTAATTTCACTTTCAAAACCAGAGCGGAAACCTGGCGAAAATCCTTGGATACTCGTGACTTGCTTGTCCACGAAATTCCTCCTTTCCAAAGCGCCTCGCGTTTCAGCATTTACGTTCAATCTCGTAGGGAAGCTGCGATTCTTGTCGTGTGCTTCGGCGATTCGAAGACGTTCGAGTAGAGGCGAACGATAGGAGGAAACGGGGTAATAGTTTTTGGCAGGAGGACAATTTTCTTTACGTCCCTGTCGAGCTTCCTTATGCCTAATACTGTCTTCCAAATGGCGACGGACGAAACTTGGTTTGTGTCCGATTGCCTTTGCGTTTTACGGTTTGACCCGTTTCACGACTTGGCCATGACTTTAAGCCCGGGATAATTCAGAATTTCGATTCCCTGGGGACGACTGGCCGAGATTCCAGGCCGCAATCGTTTTCCGCGCGGAGAGGGAAAAAGGGCAATCGTCTCGGTTACGAGAATAACATGCAATTAAGTTGCCTTAATGCAATATCCGATCGGGCGCGGTGTCCCGTTGCAACGAAACGAATTGCATCGTTTAATTGCCGGGCTGAGCGCGATAGGAGACCAGCGGGCCCGTCAACTGCAAACTGATTTAACCCTTTTGCGGTACTCGTTGTTCTTGCCTTTTATTGGGAATACCGAACCTACGATAGATTGGGTCCTTCGCGGATTTACCGTTAATACGTCGCGTCCTGGCTTTGTCTGATCTCTAGAAGCGAGCTCTGATATTATACTTCTTGGAGTTTCTTTTTTAAATGTATCAGCTTGTCCCAAAAGTGTCTTTCGCAATCCGCAGGTGCTGTATCTGGCAATATCGATGCAAACATGAAAGCTAATCTGCCGAATGTTATGATCTTTATCTTTGATTCTCCTCTAGCTATTTTCATAATTCGGTAAAATAGTATAAATAAAAAAATATTGCACACCTATTATTTTCTTATAAAATGAAAGAAAGTTTTAGGACAATTCAATATAATCACCGATTATTTTCCTTAATTAATTAGATGAAAACCTTTAAAGAGAAGAACCTTATTATAATTAGATAAAAAAATGTCAGAAGCCAATTGGCTGTTCAACGTGCGATTATAAATGTTCATAATCCATGATTGCGTGTCCTCAATTTGTCGCGATTCATTCGAGCACGGCGATGACTTTCGATTGTTTGTTACGAAAGCTAAGAGAAGAACTCTAAGAAGGAAAGATATCTAGAAGAAGAAGAAGAAGAATTTGGACTCCGAGTGTAACGTACAAAGTTATGATACTTGATATCGTGGAACGAGGCCTGGCGATTGGATCGGCTTATGTTTAATTTCGGATCGCCAGCGGCAGTGGAATTAACTCGTTATCGATCCGCCAGCCGTGGCATATATTCGCCGTTTCCCAAGGCCCGGAGATTGCGTCTTGACTTGAGTTCTGAGTCGCATAAATGCGAGCGCTTGATTAAGCCGGTTGTCGAATCAATTAATTTTGCGCACGAGTGAACGCACGGCCCTTCGATTCCACGGCTGGCGTAATGACATCCCGCGATTGGATTACTGGTTTACGATTTTTGACGATTCACGCGCGAATAACCTGCCGGGACTATCGATTCTTCCGGATGTTTTTCTTTTCCTCTTTTTATTTTTTCATGCAATTAGTACCAATTGGCTGTGCCATTTAGTACCAACTATATATCTGGATATGACCGCGTCAGGTTATTGAAGTGTACGGGGATCGTATTTTGACACTTAACAGGAAAGGTTTTTTAATATTAATATTGTTATTAATGATAATAATAATAATAATAGTTTATTTATGGGCAAACGCACTTTGGTATGGAATGCATGATTTTTAAAGAAGTAACATAGAGTACAGCACTGTGCAGAAACATGATACAGAAAGAAATTATATACTTTATAATTCGATACCAACCGGAGATACGAAGTTTCTGAACAGAATCGTCAGCTCAACACCTTCTCGTTTCGTTTTTCTAGTTACTTTAACATTGAGTGTAGACGTATCGAAACACCAATACACGCGTTAACGATACAGACAACAATCATATTAGTTTGTGTCCGATGCTTCGCTATAGATTTTGTACACAATATCCTTATTTATTAATATACGAAACATCAATTTTTGAAATCGACCATTACGTGCACGATTCAATTTCTTTCACACAAAACGAAAAACTAACGGAGCATAATCAAATTTCAAACAAAAACTTAAATCTACCTGATTTATCCTAAGAAGGTAGAATGGAAAAACGTAAATTCACGCCACCCGTCCGTTAAGTGTTAAGCCGAAAATATGGAAAAAAATCGGAGCATCGAGTGGCTCAACCGGCACTCGAACGTATTGTTCCCAATATTCTCAGGCTAATCCGCAGGTTTTTACGGGCTCGTAGACTGGCAGTGATTTTCTTGAGAATCCCGCGGAAATGAAGTACGGATCTTTTAAGTCAATTTAAGTGCTCGCGGATACCCGGGTGATTTCACCTCGTTTCTCATATTGCCTCGAGGTTGTGGAAAGGCCGAGCGCCTCGTATTGCGGTAGCTCGTAGTCGAGGGCGTTTTCCCGGCATCGATGGCAATCGAGAGTGGCGCTCGGTAGCTCGAGCTCTTATCTTTATATTAAATTTCATCCTGGGAAGCGTGGCGCGCCGCGAAACCCCGGGCGTTGTATAAAATTACGCGTACAAAGTGGCACGAATGATACCGCATATCGGCCTGCAATTTGCATAATGTTCCCCCCGATTACGACGATCCGTTCTCGGCGATAGATTTAAAAATAATATTTTCCCGAGTGCCTCTAAGATTCACCAGCGGGCCGTTTGCCCTCGGTTAAAATTAAATTCACGCCCCGATGCGCCGCTCCGATTCGATCCCCCGGCCCGCAATCGGAACCATCGGGCGTACCTTCTGGTGTTTTTCAAGGAACTTTTTAAAGTTCAAAGAATTTCCTTTGCCCGCGATAAAATCGGGCCCGCTCTCCCTTTGCAGCCTGGTTTAATTATTTGAGCCGAGTTCTAATTGAGTTTACCTATTGCCGCCGCGGCTACTCGCGCACGGAATTAAAGCCTCTTGCCAACGCAAAGCGGGGGCCCCGATTCGAAGAGCTTTAATTTCTAGTTTAATCGAATTCCCCACCGCGCTTCCCAATTCGGCCTGTCGAAGGGCAACGAGCCGTGTCATTCCCCGCTGGGGCCCTTTCTCCTTTTTCTTCTGCAACAATACATCTTCCCCGGCGGCGTACAGAGGCATGGCGCGGGGGCAAAGGGCAAACTAGAAACAGCACCGGCGAGGGAGAGAGGCCGGCGCGTTAGACGGTGGCGCTCGTTGTTGGGAGTTAATAATTTTCCAGCCGAGAAAATGAAAATAAAGCGAGCCCAGGTTTCTTTGCCCGCGGTTTCCCGGGGCGGCCGTTTATTTTTAATTACGCTCCGCGGGGCGGATTCACGAGCTTTAGAGCCGAGCGAGCACGGTAAAATGCTCTATCGCGCTTACGACGTTACCAGCGGAGCTGCGCCCGTCTTTACGAGGGAATGTCGCCTAGGTATTTCTGGCAGCCACTCGTAAAACTGCGCCCCCGACAGGTTATTGCGCCCCCGGCAACGCGCTAGGATTTACATTTCCATCGAGTATCGGCCGTTATTCCCGGCGTCATTTCCATGCTGATCTCTCGCATCGAAATGACTGCGAGGAAAGATCGGCTCGCTCCTGGCGTAAAGCGCGAGAATTAATTTGGTCATTTTGGGAAGGCTTCGAGGCTTTGTTCGATCAAGGAAATGGCTTGATCGGTGACCTGTGAAACCTTCTGAAATGAATATCGATATAAATATATTCGCTTAAAGCTGGCGAAGTATATATTTTGCTGCTCGGGCGTGAGGAGTATTTGAAATCAGTGGTTAAAATAGTACAACTGTTTTTTGGAGGAAGATATTAAAACCGTATTCTTGAATTATTGCAAAAACATTTTGGTGTGGATATAATTACTGTTTCTCAGTTGTGGATGTATCATACATCGACTATTTACAAACTCTTGTATTTGTCGCTGGAGATTTCTTTCGTTTAATCGAATACGTCTGTACTAAAGCGAAGGCTATGCGAGTTAAACCTCGGTTATCTGTTTCGTGGAAGGCGCATGTTATCTCTTTCTTCAAACTTCTTACGTTGTCTCGCTTCGGACGTTAAGTCATCGCTTAAAAATACACGGAGGCGGGGTATCGTCCGGAATGGAAGCAACAAATAGTCCCTGGATCACTTCTGCGCACTGAATAAAGGGTTTTGCGAGGGTTTTTTTTACCGGAGGCGGGCATTAAAAAAGGCGAACGAGGGGTGTGCAGAATCGTGACTCGCGATAAAACGTGGCGGGACGAGGGCGAAAAATTGCGACGGAAGAGCGAAGGGTGATCCGACCTTGCCTCCCTTCCTACTCGATTCGAGTAACACTCGCAAGCATATCAGGAAAACCACGGAGTATTCTCCATTCTTCGCGAAAGACCTTGCACTACACTTTTATTCCGACACATAAAAATAGACACAAATTTCAACCCAAGGGTACAGCAATCGACGAATTCGAAATGTTTGGAAAAATTCCGCCAAAGCTTGGTCGTCGAGCAACAATTCGTTTGCGCTTATACTGGACGTGAAAAGGGACACTCGTGTTCGGTGGATTTAATACGGTTGATTTAATTTTACGCGCACTCGACTATATAGAGAAATGAATTTAATATTTTCAAGGAGATATGACGATTCAAAGGCCCCCCAGTTTCGCGCGATGGTCTCCCATGTCGAATCGCTGTCCGCGGATCACGATACCCTGACAAAGGTGGACACTACGGTGTCACCTCGGACCTTACTCCCTGTTTACGCCTATCCCTTTGAAACATACGATTTTAATGACCCCTATGTATGCCTCGTCGGTGCTGCCTCGCGACTGGTGCGATTTTAATGATATCCACTAACTCTCGCCCAGGTACGTTTCTCTGAATCCTTTTCTGGATGCGCGGAGGCGCGCGTTGGATTTTAATGATTCCCGCGGAGCGCGTGTTTATCCAAACTCGTTTGCAAGCCCGCGCATACGGCTGGCGATTTTAACGATTTCTATTAATCCTCGTACACTTTATTCGCATCCCACTCGGTATGCGCGCCAAGGATCCTCGTACGTTTAATCGCTAACTTATTACTCAAACATCTGCGCCCTCGAAGATTAACTTATTTCACTCTACTCTTCCTACGTACGTTCAATTATCCCCGTTATCACTAGAACTATATTTAACTCCTCCACTTTGCGGCTTATTTAGAATTACCTCTCCAACCGCTCAGACCCAGCATTCGCCCAGATCATCGATCCAGCGCGAAAGAGCGGCTAAGGAGGCAGATCGAAATACAACTTCGCGGCTAGAAGGAAAAACCCGCCTTTTCCTCGACGAAGTCAAACGCGCTCGTGACGAACAATTCCCCCTGTTTCCCCTCCCCCCTTCTCCTCGCTTCCCTGTAATCTTGTAGTAAGGCGAGAGCGTCGAACGGTCGACAGAACCCCGCGGGATCGATCTCTCGAAACGGAAGAGGAGCGTGCACGCACGGAGGGACGCGCAGCAGCGTGGGCACAACGTTTATAACCAGGTCGTGCGCGCATCGGGGCACTTTTGCCCCAGTGAACCGCCTCTTCAGCTCCCCAGCCCCCCTCCCGCCCCTTATCCGCCCCCCACCGCCGCGCCACTCACGACGGAGCGCGCTGTTCGAAGCGTACGAGCCTTCCTGTCGTTCGTCCGCGGCGCCGAGAAGCGGACGCGCCTCTTCTGCTCCTCGAGGACCCGGCGATGTCGAACTGGATGTGAAGTGACGGAGAGGCGGATTGTGCTCTTGCACCCCTCGAGGATCAATTTGGTCAAACCGGAAAGTAGCGCGGAGAAACGGGCCTTTTTTTCATCCGTCCTTTAATCGTAATATCGAACCGGACGAACAGTAATGCGAGGGATTTTGATTTCCCATCCTGGAGGTTCGTGAGGCTGGATGAGGAGCGAGGTGGAAAAAGCGTGGGTTTTTCTTGCGGATTTCGAGGACCCAACGATGTCGAGCTGGATGTGAAGTGACGGATAGGCGGATTGTGCTTCTCGAAGCTCGACTTTATCGAACTGCATGAGAAGTAACGTGGAGGGACGGGCGTTTTTCTCCCGCATTTTGAGCGCTTGATGATATCGAGCTGGATGGAAAGTCGAGATCGGCGATTCTGATTTCCTTCTTGGAGCCCGAGGTTGTTAAATCGAATAGAGAGTGGCGTCGGAAAGCACAGCTTCTTCCGCTGCTTTACGATTAAAGATATCGAGCCGAATGTGAAATGAGATAGAGGTGGATGATCCTTCTGTGTCCCTCAAAGTCCAATTTCGTGGAACTAGATGAGAAGTAAGGTCGAAAAGCGGACATTTCTCCTCCACCTTTCGAAGGCCCAGAGGTATCGAACTGGATGTGAAGTAACGTCGAGGAGCAAATATATTCCTACCGATATTCGAGGTCGCAACGTTATCCAACTGGATGAAAAGTAACCCCAAGAAGCAGATGCTCCTCTTCTGGGTTTCGAAGGGTCGCGTATATCTAAACGAATAAAAAATAACCCCGGAAGGCGGACGCCTCGCCTCTGCTCCTCGAGGGTCGAACGAGATCGAACTGGATGGGAAATAACGCCGATTCTCAAGAGGTCTCCCGCCAAACGGCCAATGCGATTCTGCCGGATAAAATATTTCGCGAAGGAGATTTTACATCGAGCTCGTGAAACTGCGCGATGGAAAATAACGGTTTTTCCGGGTGAACTGCCGAGTAAAAGGATCTGCCGTAGGATCAGTAACCCCCTTTGACCCGTATCGTGATCGCGTAGCTGGGAAAAACTTCCAAGAACTGGGATTATACGTTGACGCTTCTGGATAAGATTGAACGCACGAAGAAAGACTGTTCTTAGTCGAGCACAGAGCCATTGCCTGTGAAACTCGAAGCATTTCGGGGAAGCTGGTATAATCAATCGATACAAGAATCCTCGATAAGGAGTACTCGTGATTTGAGCTCGGCGTGAGAAGTTTCGTTGCAAAGATTATAAAGATCCAAAGGGGCATCGATGCTGTCGCGAGGATCAAAGGAATCGTCGATACTGTTTCGACAAACGTACCGTGGACTCAATTCTTCCGAACAAACGACGGAAGAGAGCGAGCCAGCGAGCCGTTAATATTTCCTCGAGCCAGAGGCACGGAGGTGTGGCGGGAAGGCTTGAGAAATTCGGCCAGAAAGTGGAATTCCCGGGCATAAAATATTATGCAGAGAGAAACGATCTTCCGTGTCGTTGATCTTTGTTTTGCCTCGAAGCACAGAGCTTGATTATAAAGCTCGAGGACCGAGGGAGTGGTTGGGAAGGCACAGGTGGCCCATTAGGCCGTTGGTGGTCGGCGACATAAAGGCCTGGGTACCTTGCGGCGTATAATTGGGTGAAAGTGCACGTGAACGTAAAAGTGCGTAAGGTACACGTTAGAAATTGTGCCAGGACTTAAACATAATAGTCGGTAGTAGCTAGGATCGCGATAACAATGGCGGTTTAATGGCCGTAATTGGACGGAAGGACGTAACGAGAACGTGGGCCGACGTTGAACTTTTTCGATCTCAGGCCAGAAATAACCGAGTGGAATTTAGGTCCATCGGGAAAATACTCTTCTTTCCTTTCTTCCTGACGAGAAAAAAAGAAAGGAAAATGATCGACGACTCGATTCTTCCTTTCGAGATACCTTCGCCACCTGCGAACTTGTCCAAGTGAGCAAAGAATCGTGTACCCCGTCTTGCGTTACATCGGAAAAGTTTCACGTTGCACTCGTCGATGGAGGCGGAAAAATGTTTGATGGCGTATTTTGATACCTCGAGGAGGAACGATACTTTATTTCGAATTCGATCGATTTAAGACCTTTGGCGCCGCTCGTGAATCCTAGATCGTGTCTTTGAGGGATTCGCATCGTGAGGTTCGATGGGCAAATCGGACCTATTTTCCATAAAAGGTGTGTCTAAAAGTAATTTACGTCTACCTTCATCGTATTCAGCATTAACTTAATTGACCGTAAAGTACTTACGATTCATTTCTGTCTTGAACCTTCGTACACATTCCTCGTTTACCCTCGGTTTTTATTTTCCCAACGGAGCGTAAATCGTTTGTGTATCCACTTCCTTTACCCTTTACGTTCAGCACATTTCCACCCAATCTCGTTGACCTAGTCAGCTTGCCAATCGCCGGGGTACTTTTCATTATAATAATTTTCGAAAAAGTTCCTCCAACTTACTAAATATCCAACTCGAAACTATGCTATGCACATATTTTTTTTTTAAATAATCCGCAGGTAGATACGTATAACCTATCCAATTTCGCAGAAACGTTTTATTTTCCCCCGCAGCGCTGATGCGCAAAATATTCGATTCGAAATATTACATTTTGCCGCATCGAGCCTGATGCCTTGCAAAACAGAAATATCCGTCAGTGGGATAAATTTCACATTTTTCTCAACTACGATATACGACACATCGGTCGCGAAAAGGAAAACCCTGCAGCTCGACCATGTTTATATTATAGACAAAAATCGAGAACAAATCTCTCGCGCGTTCCATTATCATCTCTTCGAGACCTTCAGCTAATCAGGTTGAATCGATTTCATTTTAAATCCGTCCGATTAAGCTGCAGACCGATTTGTTCGTCCGCATGGTGGTACGCGAATATTTTCGTCGTGGATTTTCTTTTTTATGCGGGAGTCGCAGTAAAACGTAGCCCAGCCGTCGGTCCAGTTTCCCATCCGCAATTTGCGTACGAGCACGAATCGTTTACCCGCGATAACGGCCGGCCAAGTGGACACGTCCGTTGCACGCCTGACGGACACGGCAATACGTCGTCCTCGCCGAAACCGGACAAAAATGCCCACCAGGCGCCCAGTATTTTCGACCCTTCCAAATAATCCTCGGTAAATTTCATCTTGCGATGGCCAATACTTCCGAAATTGTCTAAAGAAGGAATGTTTTAAAGCCTGAACTACTTTAGCGGAACGTATAACAATACTAATGAGAGCGCAAAGTACATTAATGGAACGTGCAATAAAATAATAACGAATAACGTGATTTTGAAAGAATTCGATACCGTGCATTTCGGTGCTCGTTTCGGTTAAAAATTCGATGGATAAATTGGAGGTTATTCGATAATTGTTAGTGTTGTAATTTCTTGTGAGATTCGGGACATTCGACGATTTGTTTTCTATTACGTGGCTCGTTTCTATACGCTTCTATACGCTTATCTATACGTTTATACGTTTCTATACGGCGCGCGTTTTAACGATGCTCATGAATCGCGGATCCTCGTTTGCGGTCGAAAATGGGGCGTTTTAGCGAAACAAACGTCACGGTCTGTTCGTTCGATTTTTGACCTCGGTCATAAAAATCACTTAGTTTACGACTCGCCGTATTAAAGTGGATTTCAAACCAGCAGGCTTGCGCTGTAAATGCATGAGAAAATATTCGCAGTTAATAAGGCTGATTTAAACCGCGAGATGTATTATAAAAGCACTTTATAACAAAACCTTGTTATTAGATTCGCGCGTCAACTACCAAGATAATTTGGTCGAGAATCCGTTGTCTTAAGATGAATTCGAAGCAACTAAAAGTGTTTGCGTATCACGTTGAAAAATGTACCACCGATCGAGATTCGTATTTCCGGCCACAGTCGCTCCCTAAATGACATGAATGGTAAAAAGCCGGCGCAGGGCTGCATATTCGCCCCAATAATCAAGAGTGGCCTCTCCCAGTCGTCGCTCCACTTCCCTCCCTTCCTTCACTCTCGATCGCGAGAGCCGCTCGCTTGCATCGCTCGCACCCGACAAACCGTTTCACTTTCCGCCGACGAAATGGAAATGTTACGCCTCGCGCGCCTCTCACCCCTCGCGGTTCATTTTACAGACTCCTCAGAAATGATACACGGGCGAGTATCTCGAAGCAGGATCCTCTTAGGCGGCTGTACGAATTGCACATTTCTCACGATAAAGTGACTCTTTTTTGAGAATAGAAAACGATGCTATATTAATGATGATCAACGATCGATATTACGATTATAAAAAAAGGGACTCAGAAAATAAGAGAATATCTTGAGAATTATGTCTATAGGGTTGGTGTTGAAAATTTAAGAAACAAGAGGAAATAACTCGTCGCGTCGTTGACTTTGTGACAAGTACGAGACTTTAATTTAGAAGGACTTGGAATAGGGTAATAAAGAGAGTTGGTTAAATAACGCGCACTATTCTTGGATCACTAGTATTAATTCAAAGAATATTTCCTTTAGGCGATACTATCTCGACGATTGGTATCCAAGCTAAAACAAATTACGAGATAATCACTATCGCATCATCGACCTCGTCCCGAATATAAGACTTTAATCTAAAGGCTTTCTCGAATAGTGATAACACGAACTATTCTTCCATCACTAGCATTAACTCAAACGATAATCGCTTCGATCCAAAACCTCGACGATTGGTGTCGAAGATAAAAGAAAAGCACGAGAAAATCTCGTCCTAAACAGAGAATCTAAACCTCGTCCTAAACACGATATTATCATCTAAAGGACCTTGCTATCCGGGAGTAAAGGGAACTGGTTAAATAACAATAAACTGCTTCGTCGTCCCCGGTGTTTTCGTCCGCCATTTGTATCGAGGTACCGGGAGAGATCCTTTGAAGTAAAAAAGAACGCGGTCGGTCGGCGGTTTGGCGGCGGTCGGTCGGCGGTCGCAGAGTACGAAGTGCCGTCGACGATGACGCGCTAATCGCGTCGAGATCGTGGACAGAAGTGCGCGGACTTTGTTCAGGGAGGATGTGCAGCAAGTGCAGCGAGTGTTGCCAAGGATCTAGGCACAGTGTGGACGCTAGCCCCACCCCAGGATCTGATTCTGAGGCATCAGGTAACGATTATCGTTTCCGTGGGTGGCGCTTGGCCCGAGATCTTATTAGCAATTTCCAAGACGCTTTTCCTCCCCTCGTCTTTCTCTGTCTTTCTCACTCTCTTTTCTCTATCTTTCCTCTCTGTTACTTTCTCTCTCTCTCTCTCTCTCTCACACACACACTCTCTTTCTCTCTCACTCTCTGCCTGCCTGTCTCTTCTGCGCCCTCTTTTCCGCCCGCCGCACCTTGACGAACTTTCGAGCTCGTTCGCCGAGTTATTGCGATGAAATTCCTCCCGAACTTGGATCGTTACGCGAGTTTAACACTAGCGGTATTCCATTAACCCTTTGCGTTGCAACAAAGATTCGATACGTTTCGCACATCGAGGCTCGAGTTGAAGTTATACCTCTGAAATACGTGTTGGATGATCGAAAGAGCGTTCGTTAACGCTGAGCCTACCAGAGCGATCAAAATGACCGCTCGGTTGTTATTTCTTTGGGAAATTGTACAACTTTGAGACGAGGTATTCTCTAAGATTTCACACGATATCGTCGTAGCATTTGGAACAATGTATTAATCTATTGAAACTTTACCTTTGTCCTCTGTTTCTATAAGGATATATTTAGTACGCCTAAATACGGCGTGGAATGTGGCTGGTGGGTTCAGTGTTAAAGCTAGAACCACCGACCAATTTCTGGATATATTTGGGATGCTTGAAAAAGCCTTTGAAAAAGTGAGGAAAAAGAGGAAATGCCAATAGATCGATATAATGATCTACGTACGTTCGATGCCTCGACGAGCCCCACGGTTCTAGTGTCAAAGGCGCTATTCCTGGCAGCGGGAAATAGGGAAAAGCACGCGAGAATTAATTTGTTCGGCGCGCACGTTCGTTGGAGAAAAAAATTGTATGGCACACACGCGACGTGGAAGCGCAAAGGGTTAATGGGCTTTTTAATCCTCTTGGATCGAAGACTTCTTTTTAGAAATCCTTAAAGAATTATTCTCAAAGCATGATTCACTTCTTGTTCGGCTGCATGTATTGTCCCAAGGTATATTGTTTGCTGCTGGCTAATACGGACGAAAGCCCTGACAGTCGCGTTAATTTCAACGCGCACAAAGGTCGTCGGTCGGTAAAGCGTGAATTTCGCGCTTTGCAGGAACACCTTTGCAATATCGAGGTGCGGTTTTGCCCAAGATCCGAAAGACAAAACAACGTCTCGCGGCCCTTTGCGCGAAGCGTCGCGGCGCTTCCTTCGATTTTCAATTTCACGGGGATAAACAAGCCCCCTGGAAAGCGTCAAAGGACTCCTTTGGATTTACTCTGGCGCCCTGTACATTCGATCCTTTCTTTTCCCGCGACTTCTGCCGAGACGAGACTATCTCCTCTTCCTCCTTCCCAAATGGAATTCGGAGTTTATTTCGGAGTCTATTTCTGGCAGCGCTCCTTGCGTCTATACTTAACGGTCTGCTGATAGGAAGCTTTGATCCAGCCTCGCTCTCGATCACCGGCTCGCAAATATACAGCGATCGTAAAAATCACAGACCGCGTATCTCAGAATCCTTTCTTCCATCGCTTTGCCACAAAGCGCGAATGCAATTATCCGCGAACAACTTGAGTCCAAAAAACAACTAGGGATGCATCTCGCGCGGGGCGTGAATATTTTCTCAAACGAAGCAACGAAATATTTCGATAAAGCTTGCGGAAAGTTGGGACGAGTGTTGCGCATCGGGCCAAGAAATATCGCATTGTGCCTCTCTGAATATAATACGTTTATTCGAACGGCCATATCCTTTGACAGGGCTGTTTCTATAATCCCCTTTGTGCGTTAAGTGTATTTCGTTGGGCAACTTTTTAAAACCGTTTCCTCGAACGAGAGCAACCAGCCGGTCTGAAAGGAACGGAGGAAAAGCAGCGTATACCGTATACAATCTCGCGAGCTTTTCTTACAGAAAAGCCGAGCTTTCGGATATTTCGCCGTTTCCAAATACTTCCCCGCCAAAAGTTTGCGAACTTTTTTTCGAGAAAAGTTCGGAGCCCGCCCCCACCCTTCGTTTCCCATTCCCTTAATTCCATTTCTTTTCTATCACCCCTCACCGTTGACTTCGTCCTCCAGCCTCGAGACTCGATTCCTCCTGACGAGCAAACGAGTCTTCCTTTTGCCCGGAACTTTTGCCCCCCCCCCCCCCGAATCCGAACAATACCACCGTAGGTTCTTCCGCGGCACGATGATTCAAGGAACCGCGTCGAGCTTTTCCTCGATCCCACGATGGCGCAACAATTAATTAACGGCTCGACTATCGGGTCAGAGCTTGTTTTTCTTTCGATTAACCAACTTGAGGTTCCTTAGTTTCTTGCGCGCGAAAGTACATCCCCGCGGAAAGCTTTGGAACCTCGACTTATTGAGTATTTCCTTGTTTTACAACTACGCTGAAAGGCGAACGAGCTCGGGGGTGTTCTGAATGGCGGTGGAAATAAATTGGGTTGGACACAGAAGCGGGACTAGATTGACTTGGAAACTTTCCTGAGAAATGCCGGGTCTCGAATTGTAAAGGTATAATTGATTAAATGTGACGCGCTCCTCGATGACATTAGAGTTATGCCTTGATAACATTCAATTGTATAACTTGCACGCTGAGGGAAGTTCAATCGTTTTCCTTCACCTTCCTTTTTCGATAACTCGTAAAATTACTGCTCCACTCAGTTCGATTTAAGTGCGGCTGCGCGAATCCTCAATTACGCCTGGGAAGGAAATCGTGACGTTGGAAATATTTATCGATGGTAAATTCGATGGAACGCCTAATGGAAGTCGCTCTTCAAGATCCAGGAAGCGCATTATCATTATTTCCGCGGAGATATTTCTCAGTCGACGCGGCGATTGCTGTAGGCGGCTGGAAAGCCAGTTCGAAAATACCAGAACCGCCCTTCCGGTAGGGTTGAATAATACGATAGCTCTCCCTCCGCGCCTCGACCGTACGTACGGCCCCGTTAAATGCACTTTGTGCGCGAGATCTCGAATTTCCGACGTTTACGGACATTTATACTCCCAAGACGTCCGACATTTCGACTGCATTAAACTCAACCGGACTTTTCTCGTATCATAATGTATATTTAATCGTACCTCGCAACCCGAGTGCTCCGTAAGTCGGGCACACGTTTTCGCTGACTTGGACGAGAGTAATCCGAGATAGACGGTAATACGTCGGTTCTTGTTCAAACATCTCGACAAAATTAAATGGGATATTCAGAATTGTTGAACATCGCTACCACGTTGAGCTCGAAAAGAAACTAGTATCATCGAGCAAACGAACTCCCTATAATCCAAGTATATTACAAATTTGAATAATCCGATCGCACTGTTATCTCAACTCTCGTGCAATCCAATGTTATAATTCGGCTACGATAACCTATCATTTTGATTTACAACGATCCACGAGCGTCAGGAAATTCTCATCTATCGTGAAACGTTTGCGTGGTAGTGAAATAATCGTGAATCATCGACCTCGAGTAGTATAGAGACGCGAAAGGTTAGTTTTAGAAGATTGGACTTCTACGTGGAAGATCCGAGTTCGAATCCCGCCCATCACCTCTGGTTTTTCCATGTGATATATATACTGTAGTTCTGGTAGTTTGAAACCCACTCTAAATAGTAGGTCCTAGGCCACATGACTTCAGCAGTCGGTGCCAAAAATGAATTAAAAAGAAAAGTTTTCTTGAAAGAGCTACAGTGACGTAGTGTAGCGAACCACGCCCATCACCTCTGGTTTTTCCATGTGATATGTATACCGTAGTTCTAGTCATTTCAAACCCACCTTAAATAGTAGATCCTAGGCCAAATGACCTCATAGGTTGGTCTCAAAAATGAGTTAAAAAAAAAGCTTCTCGTGAAAGAGTGGTGTAGTGAACAGAAGCTCGGATTTCCACGCGGAAGTTTTTTCACCTTTGTCGGTCACCTTTGTTTTTTCCATGTGATACATATACCGTAGTTCTCGTAATTTGAAACCTACATTAACAGTAGTAGGGTCCAAATGACCTTAGCGGTCGGCGTCGAAAATTAAGAAAAGAAAAGGGTTAGTTCGAATTAGTATTTTGTAGGTTATGAGGGATCGCGTGGAGTTCCCTTCGTTCCCCCAACGAGATTCGGTTCTGGCCCGACCCTTCGCACTTAGCCCTGCAGAAGGGGTTCGTTTAGCACCTCCTTCTTGGCACGAAGAAGTCGACATCGTAAACAGCCTCGGAGGAGGCGCCAGAAGAAGGCCGGGAAAATCTCAGAGCTCGAAGCTCGCACGTACCTGCCCAGCCCCCAAGTCACTCTCGTTCTCCTTCTACTGGCTTCCGTAAATGCCGGCGGCCCTTGACTTTTAAATTTCGCACGACTGCCGCCCCAACCTTATTGAAATCCGCTTCGGTCGCCTTTTCACCCTGATTTTCGACCCGCAATTCCAATTCTCAGCTTGCTCCTCCGCATCGATGCTTCCACGGCTAACGAGATACGTTTATACAGGGTGTACCAAAAAATTGTTCTCATTCTATATCTGGCTATTGTTCGCGAGTTCGTTCATTCGAATTCGTTGTCAGCTGTGCGAGGAAAGTGGTGGAGGACGATTCGAAGGTTCGCGAACACGCGGGAATGAGTAAACTAGATTAGGAGAAGAGACTAATGTTTTCTATAATAGCATTAAATTTTCTTTCGTTTATATTATTAGACTTGTATATATGATGATAAAAGCACTTGATCAAAATTAAATATATGAGTAACAGCCAATCAAAGAGTGAGTACATTTTTTGGAACAGTGAATATTTTTTAGGATAAAATTGTTTCTCTATATATGATGATTAGAAGAAGGAAATGTACGTATACTCAAGCTGTTAAGTATCTTAAGCCAAGAAATATCGCGAATGTTCCAAATCTTCCAATTCCAAATCTGAACGAACGTTCTCCTCGCGTTTCAATAAGAAGGAGTTCTCCAATAGAGTCGTCGTTCGCACATCTCGTTATACAAATTTAGTTAACTATACGGTCTTTGGTTTTTAATTGCGTGTCATTGCCACGTCTCTACTGCAAGAATTTCCTTGCCATTCCAATATTCGCCTCCTTGCTACCGCCAGGAGCATATGCAGAATTACTCTCCATCGCTCACGATTCGATAACCGCCAAATCCCAATCAGCAGAAAAAGAATTTGGATTTGCGCTCAGCTGGACTTGAATTCCTGGAAGCACCACGTGGCTTCGTATTTTCGTGCCGCAATTAGCCTGGCGCGGGATCGACAGCAAGGTTCGAAAGGAAATGGGTCGCCATGACATAAATCTAAATTCATATCTCCCGCGTGGCCGGGAATGCGGAAGCGCCGCGGTACGTTCGCGTATCCTTAGAAATTCACGGAGCACGTATATAACCCCGTAGGAGCTTTCGTGAAATATGCACGATGCATATATGCAGTTTAGCGCACGGCTGTGTACGTGACGGCTTTTGGGCCCTCTGCGAGGTTATACGCGCCTCCCACGACGATATTCCTCCAGCCTCTGCCACCCTCCTCCTTCTCTTTACCCCCTCTGCCCCTGGATCGCGACCCTTCGGTCGAGAGCCGGTTATTTGGCAGCTCGGGAAACGCTTTTGGAAAACTCGGAGGGCCGATAACCGACATTGGATATACAGCGTGACGGGAAAGTTAGACCGGGGTGTCGAACTTTCGACGATAGCCGCTTGCCCTGGGGGATTTGAAAATTTCCCATCCGGCGAAGGCAAATTTCCAAACGTTCTCGATTAACGCGAGAGTTGCATTAAAACTGGATATTAATTGTGGGTGAATAGAGTTGAGAGATACGAACGTTAGATGTTGAGCGTGAGGGGAAAATATATCGTGGTGAATTGGACATATACATAAATTCTGTTTATAGAATAACAGCGCGTGCAAGAAGGTATTGGGGTTACAATAATCAGAATTAAATAAAGCAGGAGGGATTTTTATTTTGTACATCTAATTTAGGATCGTGTACCCGAATTTCTTACTCTTTAAAGCTGGGAACGAGATCGATCGTTCTTAACGCTAAACCTACCACGTACTTTCTATATATATACATGTATACCGCGTATATCTTTAAAGAAAAAAGGTATCGAGAAGAGACGTTGATAGATCCGTAGAACGATTGACACTCTGCTATAGAATCATGAAAAATCTCAAAAAATACCCTTTTAAGGAATATAGCAATTTTTGAAAGATACAAACGGTCATTTGATCGCTTCAGTAGGTTTAGCGTTACAAACCATAAAACTGTCCCGATGATCTTTCAGGATCGTATCTGCAGTATTCATGATGCTAATGGACAGGGGAGTGTACTCACCGTGTAAGTACACGAAGCGAGCTGAAAACGAGGGCGGGGTAAACAAACAGGGGGATGGATCTTAGTCAAATCTCGGTACGCTGTCGAGCGTATTGTGCCATTGCAACTCTGTCCCGAGAAACATCCTCGATGGGGATAAAGGGCTGTAGACTTCCAGTAGGCCTCAGCAATATTCCAGACCACGCAGTTTCGCGGAAACTTCGCGATATTCGTGGCCCGACTTTGCCGAACTACCTGCTACGAGTTATTACCGACGTAATAATCGTAGGCGCACCGAGAAGTTTGATAAACGGCCGATAATTAAATTCCCAGGAGCCACGGCCCCGAAGAGAGCCATCCTTCAGGTCCCTAATTCGGGAAAAATGAACCAATGATCGCGTATAGGTAGGCAATGTTCTCAGGGAGCGGATCAATAATCAGAATTTACCTACAGCACTGATTTATCCCCTGGAATGTGGAGATTTTTTTTTAAGTAAACAACAGCATTGATTCGTATAATCGAGAATTATGATTCGCATAGTCTAGGCTACGTGTTCGCGCGCGAGCTTTTACGTTTATAACGATGTACAGGGAATTGTTTATCGCGAACTTTATACGAAGAGACGTAGGATCAATCGCATCGAATCGACGTTTTCGCGTATATACGGAATTATTCCTTTTTAATAATCCGCCTCTCCCGACACTTTGTCGTTTCTCTTGTCATTGAAATATCGAGTGATCTGTGCGAGGGAAGTTCATCCCTAACAAATCCTTCTTTCTGTTGCAGAGGAAGAGTGGAATCCGGATGGCAAGGGTCGGCAGTCCAACGATACCGGTGAGTTCTCCAGCACCTTCCTGGAATTTCACTCGGTCTCTGGCCTCCTTTTTTCTTTCCGTCCCTCGCGACTCATCTGCGCATACCTAGAGCTACTTAATTAATTTCACCGGGCAGCTTCGAGGACGAGAGCTCGAATCTGCGGCATAAACCGAGCTGACTGGCCCTCCTTCGTTAATTTAATTTCAAGCTCGTGGGACGTGGAGCGCCAAGTATCGGCCCTCCTTCCACCCGAAGCCAACCTAGATTCTTCCGAGTATTTAAACGTTCGTTCAAACGCAGTCGCGGGACTACCGAGAGTTAGTTTCGCACAATAAGGGAGCTTGCTTTGTTACTCGAATCATTCTGCTTCTTCGCATTTCTCGTCGGATCGTTTAGCATCGTTGCGCACTATTGAGTCGTGCATCGAAGTACAGTGCACCGATATCGTCGCGTGGTTTATATAACCTATCGTATCGAACGACGATGATGCTTGATACGATAGGTTCTGCGATTTACGAGGATGAAGGTGATTTAACCAAGGATCAAGTTATATTTCGATCTCATATCAGGAACTCGTGACTCGTGTTTATGTATATATAACGAATTATGTTCCTTGTTTTGATATCGGGTATTTCTAGTATTATTTCACGTTTATTACCATATAAATAGTTTTTGTTGCCGATTCAAAGCGATTTTTCGTCGTATCTAGTCGTAGTATTATTACTGTTTTCAGATATATACCGATCGATCACTTTTTGCGTATCTCCGCGTTCAAATTGATCGTTTATAATAAAAATCGATAAATACGAGCCGCCATTGAAAGTTTTTAGGTCGTCATCGCGGTCCTAGGTGCAATTTGGCTCTTGTACAATATATTAATGACTAGGTTCAAAGTTTATAATACTGTTTCCTCGACAGACATATATCTTGCTGCATCGTTCCGCAATCGATTCTCTAAAATTCCTTGGAGCTGCGCTAAATTCGGGGGGAATGTTCTCGAAGCAATTAAACACTTCGCGAGTTGAAGACAGTATCGTTCGAGGCGATGATTGTTTTCGCAAAAGGCTGCTCGAGATTTCGTGTTATCGGTGGCGACCCGCATCCCCGGCTCTTGCCTTTTAAGTTGAAGCATTACGGGCTTAACCTAACCCCTGGAATCAGCGAGGTGCCTCTGTCGGGTTTCCCGGGCTCGAGTTTCACTCCTAGCCGCCGCCGCTGCTGCTTTCCAAAGCTTGAAACCGATACGACACCTACGTTCATCCTTTCGAGCTTCGAGCCACCTTCACTTTCTACACCTACAAATTCACGGCCCTCTCCTCCTCCTCCTCCTCCTCCTCCTCTTCCATGAACCACCATTTTTTCTCGTGGATTCAGTTTGCTGAGTTTACCCGCTGCTTATTCTGCGCTTCGTTCAATCTCTGAAACTCCATATTCAGTGCCTTTTGCCGCCACTCCATGTATCCATTCTGGGCGTCACTTCTTTCTGGCGGATTCGGTTTGTTTCGATTTTATCCCCCCTCCCCTTACCAGGTTTACCCTGTAAACTTTTGAATCCAGAGCTCTTTTTACTCCTCCTCGCGTTCTAAACGCTTTTTCTCGCGGATTTAGTCTGTTTCGATGTTTTTCTCCAGCCTTCACCTCATCCCAGGTTAACCCAATTTTCCCTTCCTTTCTCGGGACTACCTTTCTCTCTCGGTGCTTCGAATTCCGCTTCTTTGTTGCCGTGTTTTTCAGTCTCTCCCCTTTACCTCGCTTCCTATATATTTCTTGTTCCCTGTATTTTTCCAACCGGTTTAACCAGAGCTCATTGTCGTGCGACATTCTTTCGCATTTCGTGGCTTTCCCCTCGAATATGTACTCGGAGATCTTTTTCTTTTCCGGTTCACGACTCGGTATCTCGTCCCTCCGTCGGTTTTTCCCTTCGTGCTTCGTGCATTCGCCGCTGCTCCGACCTTTTTCCCACGTCCTCGATCATCGCTCGATCCGCGGATTCCGCTTGGTTTGGCGGAATTTTTATTTCCTCCTTCGTCGCTCCTTTCCTCCGCTTTATTTCCTCCTGGCCTTTCAAAGCCGCGGGACCCGCCTATTTCCTTACCGTATTTGCCTTCGATCTGTTTCGTGTTTATTTACGATGCGCCCCAACTATCAGGTTATGCCAGGCCACTAATTGGCCGCCCGGTAATTAGCATGCTCGATTTCCAGGCACAAGCCGCGACAAGTAGTCCGCCGCATCGGCCGTGCAATATTCAAAGAACGAGATAACTGGGTCGCGTCTTCATTATCAAAGCGGCAATGCAAATCTTGCTTTGACGCGGACGTCCTACATCTATACACTTATTCCAAGCCTGAGCCTTTTTTCCTGCTGGAAATATTTCCCTCCCAGAAAGGCGACCCGTCGCGCAACGAACGTCGGTCTTCAAACGGATTACCATTGGTGACTTTTACTCCTGAAGTTTTCTCGAGCGCGAATGATGAATTTTAAAGTCTAGCTTTAATAAGGCGTGTTTATTTATGCAGGGTTGAATGAATTTGGGTATTAATAATGTTTAAAGGGATTTACATTTGTGATGTTTTTTGCGTAGATCTTTTTGGAGTGCGAACGATGGATTTTAAAGGCCCGCTTTAGTAAGGCGTGTTTATTTATACAGGGATGAATCAATTTCGTATTAGCACTGTTCAAATAGATTTATGTCGATGATTTTTCTCCTCGATTTTTCTGGAGTATGAACGATGAATTTTAATGTCTCGTTTTGATAAGGCGTGTTTATTTATACAGGGATCGATGAATTTCGTATTAACGATGTTCGAACAGATTTCTATCGGTGGTTTTTCCTTCTGGAATTTTTAAGAACACGAATGATGAATTTTAAGGCATTGTTTTTGTAAGACGAGTTTATTTATGCACGGATCGTGGGGATTTCGTATTCAGGAGCGATCGTCGGTTTTGATGAGATCCGTTTGCATACACGGCAGCTTGACTAATGTTCCAGAATATTGGTTTAACGACTCAGTAACGTTCATCGGTTATATAGCACGCGCCTACTGAGGCGTGAACCGACAGACATTTCTACAAAATGAATTGCGGGCGTAATTCGAAACGTTTCGTCGTTAGTAATTATAATCACTGTACGCTGTACGATTTATGCTAAGTGTACATTGCGCTTGAATTTTTTAATAACCAGATAAAGCACATCGGAAACCCAATATTTAATGTGCAAATAACGAGTGGAATGTCGGTATTGTGCACAGTAGCTTCCGAGTTTCGAGGAAATCAGATGGCCCATATTTGTACTCTCCCGTTTACCAATTCAAGTACAGCTTTTTATCTTTCGTAACCCAATTCAGGTCGTTTGATTTCGTTCCGAGTGAGGACACAATTGCCCCCCCCCCCCCGAAAATATCGAAAGATGTCAGATTTACTCGATTTCTCCATCGATCATCCTCTTCTCCCAACCCCTTCAAAGTTTTTCACGGCTACGAAGCGATGACACAATTTTGGGCTGCTTAGCGCCGACATCCGCCGCCGACGAACTGATTAAATTATAACGTGGAAACTCTTAGAAGAACAAACCCAATTTTGTTCCCACCATCCTGCGCGACAGCTGCGACGAGCCGCCCAAAACTCTCTTCAATAATTAATGTTCCTCGAAAGAGGTGTATTCTGCGCTGCGTTCGATCCAGTTTTCACACGCGCCATCTCGATAAGTGGTCAGCCTTTTCGATACTGCTTCGAATATCTTCGTCTATCGTGTACGAAATATTCATATATGAAAATTGATCCGGTGTGAGAGCTACGTTGGTGTAATGGAAAGTGGCTTGCATGAACGCCTATCACTGATGGTTTCTTTAGTGTGATATGTATACTGTAGATCTGGTGGTTTGGAACACACTTTAAACAGTGGGTTCTATGTTAAATGACCTTAACAGTCGGTGCCGAAAATGAATTAAAAAAGAAACTTAATCCAGTGTCTTTGGACATGGATATTGAACGAGGTATTATGATTTATTGAGTCGACTTCCTCCTGGAGATTGGCATTCAACGATTTGCTCGATCGTAGTTTTGGACTAAGTCATCTGAAAGTCATTGTGGAATTTTTCAGAAGCTTGGACTTTGTTCATCGCGCCATTATATTTACCCTAGAAGGTTGGGATAAATGGTGCAGGCTCGGGGGATAATATTCCAGCTCTGTCGGTTCTGGCTTCTCATAGGGCGGTGGTTCATCAAATGATGCCCTTCATTTCTACTAACTTTCTACAACTAAAAGAACGATTCATTTCATCAAATTATTGAATTCTTGTAAAGCTTCAAAAAATGCATATAACTATCATATATCCCTAAGTTCTGCTTAGCTCTTAGGGGATGATCGTGTACCCTACAAGGTGGAGCCAAAGGTCGCAAGCTCGAGGGATAATGTTTCAACTCTGTCGGTTTAAACTTCTTAAAGAGCAGTAATTCTTCAAGTTTATCACTGATATCCTTTATTTTTAACATTCAAAAGAACGATTCTTATGAAATTCTTCATTTCATCAAATTATTTCATTCTCATAAAGCTTCATAAAATTCATGTAACTATCATATTTCCTCGATTCGAGCTTTGCTCTTGAGGGATGATCATGTACCCTACAGGGTGGAGCCGGAGGACACGAGCTCGGGGGATAATATTCCAGCTCCGTCGGTTCTGGCTTCTTCAAGAGCAGCAACCCTTCAAGTTTATCACTGATACCCTTTATTTTTAACATCTAAACGATCGATTCTTATGAAATTCCTTATTTTATCAAATTATTTCATTCCCGTAAAGCTTCGAAAAACGCATGTAACCATCGTATAACCTCGATTTGAGCTTTACTTTTGGGGGATGATCATGTACCCTACAGGGTGGAGCCAAAGGATGCAAGCTCGAGGGATAATATTCCAGTTCTGTCGGTTCTGGCTTCTTAAAGGGCGGTGGTTCTTGAAGCTTATCAGAGGCGTTCCGGACGTCGCCGCTAAGATGGCGCGACGTGGACCGACGGTGGCGACGTCGGTTGTACCGACGCCGCCCCTGGTGGACGCCGCTCGAAACCCGCCGCCTCCTGATCTTTTTAAACGGCGTCTCGCCACACCCTGCCGCCAGTTTCCAAGCGCAAAACACCAGATCGGTGCACGCTGCACTCGCGAGCCCTAATGGCGCTCTCATTCTGGGAAACTCCTGGTTTCGCAGCTTCCCCCCGGAGTTGCGAAATTCTTCAGAAGGCGCGCCCTTAAAGTCATCCTCGTTTAAAGAGACTTGCATTCTGATTATCCGGAGTCATAGATTCTAGAACTGAAACTCATTGGTAGATTTGACCTAAGGTCGTATTTTCATGACCATATATGGAATTTTGTTCAGAGGGCGTGTCCTTGATCTCCCCTCGTCTCAGAGGGGTGTTTTTGTACGCAGATTGTTCGAGAATTATTCGTTCTAAAATCGATCGTTGTTATCAAAATCGGGAAAATTAGGATATATCTTTATACCTGAATTTGGAAGAAGGATTTTGAGTGATATTCGATAGTTTTAATGCATCGAAAAAAGGAAGGGGAAATATCAGATAGGAAAATATGAACCGTACATTTTTCGCTTTGTATAAGGTTTGCTTCAAACGAGACACCCTCCTTTTTGAATGTATAATTTCATTTAACGTCGAGCGCAGTTTTCTAAGAGGAAACGGGAGGAAAAATGAGAAAACGCGGGTGGAGAAGATCTTTTAGTTTTCTTTATTCTTGCGCGCATAAAGTCGTGTCTAATTTACCACAAAAAATCCAATTTGTTTCTTCCTCTACTTAAGATTTAAAGCGACATTAAAAAATCTCTGTACGCTCGATTGAAAGACTTTGCGACTGTCCGCTCTGATAGTACTTTGTCGCTGCTCTACGATTTGCTCATTTAAACTAGATACCAGCCTTTGTTGATCAAACCCACATGAAAAATGCCCTTGGCCAATTGATAATCTCAGCAACTATTCAGTCCAAGATACATCCAAAGCAAGAAAAACCTAGAGTTTCGCAATATCCATCCTAATCCTCCAAACACGTCACAATCCCAACACTACCCTCCTCAATATCTCTTAAACTCTCCATCCAACAAAGCCATCTGAAAAATCTCCCAGCTCCCTAACGACTTACCTCACGATGCATCCAAACCAAGAAAAACCTAGAGTTTCACAAGATCCATCCTAATCCACCGAACACGTCACAACCCCAACACTACCCTCCTCAACATCTCTCAAATTCTCCATCCAACAAAACCTTCGAAAACCTGAAAAATCGCCAACCGCCGTAACGACTCAACCCACGATGTATCCAAAGCGGAAAAAACCCTAGAAATTCCTAATTCTGCGAGGACATTACAATTGCACAAAGGGATAGAGAGATAGATAGAGAGAGAGAGAGAAAGAGAGAGGGAGCCGGAAATCCATCTCGCAGGCGTCCTCCACGTTCCGTTTCGTCCGGCTCCGGGGGAGGGTAGACGATAAGGAAGGGAGCAATCGGGCAACGTGCACCCTCTGGCGTCTCTCTCCCTCTCTCTCGCTCCCTCTCGCACCCTCCAACGGCGTCCTCGTCCCTCGTGATAAGCGGCGACACGGCGCGGATCCTCCGTCAACTAATATTGATTATAAAACCGGCGGCGGCGGTGGCGGCGGCGGTGGCGGCGGCGGCGGCGGCGGTGCTTTCTTCGCGTTCGTTTTTTCTTTTGCCAGGCGGCCGCGGCCGGTTGTGCACGCGCGAGGGACGCAAACCGTGAGTAGTGAGGCGAGTGACGTTGGTGGTGACGGTGGAGATCCGTTAGGAGGGGTGCGTTCCCAGGATAAACCGAGATAAGCCGGGAGATCGGCGCGTCTGGGAGTCCGTTCCTTCGCAGCCGGGAGTCGTCCTTGGGGAAAATGTGAGTAGGGAGGATTGCGAGAGGAGCGCGTAACCGAAGCACGATCCTCGAGGAGTCTTCGTGGCCCCTCTCGTTTTCGATCGGCGTGATACGTGGCTTTATCGGCGTCTATTCGGAGTCACGGAGCTGCGAGGATCAGCGAGGCTGCCGGCAACATAGGGGCTAATCTTCTGGGCAAAAATGTGAGTAGAGAGGCTTGCGAAAGGGGATGCGTTAACGAGAGAGGATCTTCGAGGGGTCTTCGTGGTTCCTTCGCGATTTCGAGTACCGTGGGTTTTATCGGCGCTCCTTTGGAGCCCGGCGCGAGGATCGGGGAAGATGCCGGTGGGATAATTGGTTAAAATGCGAGTAGAGAGGCTGACAGCGGGTCTTCGAGGAACGTGATTTTTCAGCCGTAACTTTCGCCGCGGTTACGAGCACCGTGATTCGTGGCTTTATCGGCGTTCATCCGGAGTTCCTGGTTAAGGGTGAGGATCGGTGACGCCGCCGGTGACATAGGAGGAAACTTACTTGGGAAAAATGTGAGTAGAGGCTTGCGAAGGGGACGCGTGTCTGTATTTTCGAGGAGATTTTCTATTTATTTACGATGGACATTATCGTCGTGACTTTATTGGCACTCGTCCGGAGTTCAAGGTTATTCCTGGAAATCAGTGAGGCCTGTGAATGCGACGTGAGTCCGAGTAAATAGTAGAGAGTCGGGCAGATATTTGATGCTCGAAAAATGCAATGGGCGGATGCACGCGCCTGCGAAGGTCGCATCTTCGGGCAACAAAGCCCTCGTAGCTTTTCGTGACTACGAGCACTGCCATTACGGTTTCATTAGCATTTACGTGGAGTTCAGGGTGAAGGGTGAAGATCAGTGACGTCGACGGTGACATGAGGGGAGGCTTCTTTCGAAAGAATGCTAGTGGAGGGTCGTAAAGGGAATGCATTCGCGCGTAAAGGGCGGGTGCACGCGTCCGTCGAAAATCACGTACGGCTCGATGACGTGGCCGAGAAACCTGATCTTTCGCAGCACCTCTAGGAACCTTCGTGAATTCGGATATCGCGATAATAATTTCGTTGGCTTTCGTAGCGGAGTTTACGGTGAAGAAAATGGGAAAGAGCGAGGGTCAGTGACCCGGCGTGGGTGTGTTTTCCAGTCGTATTTTCCAAGCCTATCGAATTATCCTGATTTTGTTGACTTTGTCGAGAAATACGAAGGGAAAACACCTCACTGTATTTATGGTTCTGTTGATATTTGCGCGCGAGGCTATACCGAGGAAAGTGAAAAAAAGTAAAAACAGAAGTAGGTTAGAGAGTAACAAATGTGCATCGCCATATAGAATGAAAAAAAAATGAAGCGCTTCTATTATTCATATATAACAGACAAGAGTGAAAATTTGCACACGGAAAAACGTTCGTGGAGAATAATAGACGTGCAAGAATTTTAGATGAAACCTAAGAATGCACGTCTGTAATTCGAGACATTTCGTGTAAAACGAGGAGTCGTGAATGCATAATTGTAAAACGGTTCGTTAGGGAAAATTGGAGGGGCGAGAAAACGCGATTAAATTTATTGCCATTTCGGCGCGAGGCGTTCATTGTTTAAAGTGAAAAATCTCGAGTATTGGAAGTTACTTCGCAAAGTCGGCACGGTCTGTACGCCCTGTCAGTTTAATGCCATTCCAATTTTGTATCTCCGCTTTGCTCTCAGCTTCCGCCAGGCCCATCTTCCGCCTGCCCGTCATTCTCGCCTTTTCCCTTCCTTTTTTCTGACGCGCACCTCGTAGCGCCTTTGGAAACGTTAACGACTCTCGGCGTGTCTACTAATGATTTACATTACACGCCTTTGAAAAGCCTTTGACGCGATTATATTAAAACAACGCACGCGTTGTACAAAGGGAATTTCCTCTGTTGTAAAAATAATTCGACGACAATGGAGAGCTTGAAACGATAAGGCTCTATTTTTATCGAACAACTACCTGTTATCCGGGTTCTTAGTTTGAACCTAGGCAATGACAACTCATTCCACATAATTTATTTCTTTCGCATTACTGATAAAAAAAAGCAATTGAAAGAACGTTTAGAAAGAGGAGACATTCCGAGGAGAAATCTATGACTTTTATCGTTTCATTATTACGTGATATATCGGATTTAAGAAAAAGTTCGTGGGGTGTTTTTAGTCAAATTTAACTGGTTTTCTTATAGCCTGAAAATGAATTTATTTAAACCGAATATTCCCCATTATTATCGACAATGTTTCGCCATTTTTCGGGTAGTCTAGGCGATCTGTGTTTCCCGAGTTATTCTTAATTGACGCTGTCTAGCGAGAAAAACGCCAGGAACTTTTTCCCAGACCCGATATATTATTTCTCTAAAGTATAATCAATTTTAGTAGAAATTTCTGATACAGCACTCCTATTTTTCTTGCTCCAGTGAATTATAACAAGTAAAGTCGTGGTTTTGACCCGCAATGTAGTTTACCAGATGTGTCAATTTGTCGATGAAAAACAATTTGCGTCGCTTGTTGTTTTTACTATTACCCGCATATCTGGTAAACCGCATCGCTCGTCAATACCGCGGCTTTATTTGTTTTAATAGAAATCGTTATCCGCGTTCTACCAGGGATCGCGTATTTTTCAATCACTTCTCACACACCTAAGTTCCTTTCGCGAAGTCTTTGTTGACCGTGGCTTTGCGAGCGAAAACGGGGGAAAAATAAGGCGGGCTAAACCGAGGAGATCTCCATCGGGGGACGGCCCTCGAGGTGGGATTATCGAGTGCGCCGAACTCGAAGACAAATCCCAGCAATTTCTGGTGGGCATTGTGCCTGAGAGAAGTTAAACGCGTCTGGAAATTCGCGGAGGTCCCCTTTGAGTTCGCGAACCGCGGCCGTTGGAGGCTGCAAGCGGATACGCCTTTGAAGAAACTCGCGATAGGTACGTGCGATGTTCGCAAATTGCTTCCGGATGTGAACACGAAACTGGCTACGCCACCGAGAGAGAAACGGCGTAGCGCTCGCCGAGAGGCAAATGCTCATTAAAACAAACGATGCTCGTAATAGCGTGTATAATCCCGGCGGTTTTAATATTCAGGAGGAGGTTTTTAATAACGGGAGCGCCATTGCATCTGCCTTCATTGATTTGCCGGTGCATTATTACTCCTTTAAAGATACCTCGGTGCACTCGAGAGGTCGTCGACACTCGGACGGTGGTGCGAGGGAGAGGGAGAATGGGAGAAAGAGTGAGAGAGAGTGAGAGAGAGAGAGAGAGAGAGAGAGAGAGAGAGAGAGAGAGAGAGAGAGAGAAATCTGGGTTCACGGCCGTGATTTTCTTGCGATCCTCGCTCGCGAGACGCCCGAAATCGAATTACGGCCTGGAGGAACGATCGATCATCATTGGGATCGTTGGACGATCGAAATGCGCCAGTGCCTTTCGTTAACTACCCTGCTACGTCATAATGAGAGTTCAGGGCGGACGTCGCTGTTGGGTCTTTTACGATACGCTTTTTGCTCCCCGGGGACATTAATCTCCTCGGCGGTTCGAGCATCGGAGCTATCTGGAAACACTGCTGTTGAATAACTTTATTCGAGTATGGTGGAATCCTTGATTCCGCTAATTATATATTCGATGTAAGAAGGGAATTTACGAGCGGGATCATTTGCGATACATCCAGGATGTAATGAGAGTGAATTCTAGTTGGATTATGAAACGGAATGAGGCATGGCGCTTATTAAAATTCCGAGAATCGGAAGAAACGGGAGGTTGCGCTGGGAGGAAGTATTAATATCCGTATATTCCGTGCATAACGTAATTACGCGCGTCTTTTTCGTGCAGACGGCACAACCGAGGGTTTTCGTGATAAATACCTGGGCAATTTGTAACTGGCAAGAAGACTTCCGGGAGTGATTTGGCCGAGACATTAACGATACCTCGGCAGAAGCTCTCGTTTCTTTCGAGGTCTCGTCCAAGCAACGAGCAGGCGTGCGGAATCCGCGGATTAAATGCACGACTGGGCCGAGGCATTCGCGCCATTTGTATAGAATTTATTAGGAGCGCTCGAATCGTACGGCCAGAGCAACGAGTCCTACAAAATCGCTCGAGCCGCTTTTCTACTCTTCGAACCCGTGGAATGTTACCTATTTCGTCCAATAACGAGGAGATAGAGGTGTGCAGGTGCTACGTGATTTCCTTTGCTTATTCCTGGTGAATGGCTACGAAGTACGATATTTTAGACGTTAATAGTTTACACGAAACTTACAAAGTTGCTAATTTGTACGCGGTTCTCCAACTAAGCTCGTAACCTGCAGACATGCGCACACCTAACCTCTTTATTCTTATTGATAATATCAAGATCTCGTAATATTAACTTTAGCTTCGATTTACATTAGATTAGTATTAGATTATAAATTTGTACACGACTCTCGAACTAAGATCATAATGTACAGATATGCGCACACCTAACCTCTTTACTTTTATTGATAATATCGAGTACTCGTAATATTAACTCTAGATTAGATTTACATTAGATCAGTATTAGATTATAAAGTTATTATCTGTTTTCTGTCTCCTGCAGGCCATATTACATCGCATCCCTCTTCCTTGAATTTACATTATTCCACTACACATACTCGTACTTTCGATTATCCTTTTACCGCGGCCATTAGTCTCTCGCAGGGTTACTTAACCTTGACAATCATCGACATTCTCCATTTTGTCGACTGGAAATCGCCGATTGGCCAAGGAGTTCAGTTCCTCTAGTACACTTCCGCCTTCGATCTTCGTGCTTCAGATACTTTTTTGCTCCCGCAAAGTCGCGTGTCGATAGTCCATAAAATCGAAGGTAACGTCCAGGTTGCAAAGAGTCGCAAAAATACCGCACGCTCCAGCGATTCCAAACCTGCGTGGCTGAGCGAAGAAGTCTCGCAGCGAGTTTCCAAGTGACTTGCCAGGTAATTACCGATACATCGGAAAATATCTCGGCTCCTATCTGAGATCGTTGGCCCGAGGAACTGAGGAGAAGAGGAGAGGGGAGCTGAAGCAGTAGGAAAAGGGGGATGAAATAAATCAGCGGCCCATAATCGACGATGGGGAAGAAGATACGGGGAACGCATCGCGAGATATTATCGAAAAGGAATATAGGCGAGCATTGTCCCAAGGCCCGGTCAATCGAATCCCTTCCGGATGAACGTACTTCCTCCTCGAAGAAGAACACAGCCGTATGCTCGACTTCGCGAGGCTCGATTCGATTATCCTGAAGAAGTTCGGCTCGTTCGTTCGTTCCTCCGATTCGAGGGATGGGAAAAAGATACTCATTACTGCGCCAGCATCGAGGTACACGCCGGCACTGTTCTTTGCTGGAAATATCGGGCTTCGTATCGCCGTTCGAACGAATTAATCCCCGGAATGAAATAAGCTGCAGCCGCGTAATTGATATACGAGCTTCGCGCGAGTTCGTTAACGAAATTTAAAACTCGCTGGCAGTAGTACGCGATGCGCGGTAATACCGCTTGTCGGATGTGCGCGATTAAATCTTGTGTACATTAGAGTTAATAACGCGAAAATGGAATTGTCCAGGTAACGGATTATGCGCGATGGGACGACTTGGCTTAGGGTGTTATCACTTACTGCGAGAGCAACGAAATTCGTCATTGCGTAAGTTGGAAAGTAAGGCGAGAGGGAGCAAAAGTCGGCGTAAACCAGACGATGAATTTGCATAGGCGCATATATTGTCCTTCCTCGAAAAGGCGGCGAGCGCGAGATGCTAATTTCAACTTTAAAAACTACCCTACTCGGTCGTACATCAGCTTCATAGGTGAAATTCACCGGTAAATATTCATGCGGATACAGAGGGAAAATAGCGGCTGACTCTGGCGTTGGGTAGAAAAATGGCCACCGCGTAATTACACTTTTGGAGGGCAAACGGCACTTGAACCTGCGGATGGAGCTGGGGGGTTAACCCTTATGTAGGCAACCGAGAACCCGGACAGCCATTCTGACTTTTCGCTTATCGGTTTTATATGTTTTTCGCAAAATATCACCATATCCAAATCCTTTGAACCATTTTAGGTCTATTTGTTTTTTTGAAATTAAAGTATGCGTATATAATATTCGATATTTAAGCCACTAAGTTGCCGGACGAGTGCGAAAATTTCGGTTGCTCGTAAAAAAGCAAAGGCAAAAGAAGTGAAGTAAACGCGCGCAACGTTTTTTGCGAATACGTGAATAACTCAAACACGATTATTTAATAAAACTCCACTTATGTTATTTCTGTTATTTTCTTATCAATACTCTCGTTGTCCGTCTTATTATCTGTTTTTCTTTATTATTAAACTTTTTGTCACTTTCTTACGCGCGCTTATTATCGTTATTATTGTTATGTTCTCTTTTTACCCTTTTACGTACCTACAAAAAGGTTAAGAGCGAAGCGTCGGTCTATAAACTGTACAGCTATATTATCTGCGATCTATCCACCGCACAGGTTACGCCGATTATCCTTCAGTCGTGAGCCTTCGTTTCACGGTAAATAAATCGCAAAATTCACCCTATGGCGCCAATGGAACTAACCAATTCTCCTCGTCGACGTGCGAGGAACGCGATCTCTATCCATCTGCATTTCTTGCAAGCACTTGTGTCTCTCTATAGGAGGAAATTTGGTAATAACCACAACACCATGCTCTTAAATTAACACTATTCTAATAACAAAAACACTATATAATAAAGCTTTTATATACAATATAATAGTGGCCTAATGCAATCTGGATATCACAATGTAACGTAGCAATGCTGTCGGTAACACGTCTGTACCCTGTGACTCTTACTTCTCTAAAATATTCCCATGTATGCAAATTTCAAGTATAACGTGAAATATGTTCGAACCGAGATTTATCCAGTGCTACTAATATAATCCCCACAACTGAAAAAACATATATAAAGGAACTACCTAAGAAAATATAAAGCGTAACAGATAACAAATCGTTTATTCCCCAAGCGTATCGCAAGAATCCTCTAGTGCCTCGCGACTCTCTTCACGACTCTTTTTCAACAACGATCCCCTAACAACGAGCGGAGGACCGCTCGCATAAGGTACACTACCTTACATCACTTTCACACCTGTACAGCTCGCCACATCTACTCCATTACACTAACACGTTTACCAGCAAACTCGAAAAGGCTTTCTGTTAAACTCGTTCGACTTCTTCTCGTAATCTGGAAGGAAAGTCAGCCGCACAAAGACGCACAACGACACACCCTCGAAATTGCATCGACGATTATTCCTCGATGAGAACCTAGGGAGCACCTCTCTCTCCGTCTCTCCGTCCATCTGTCGCTCCATCCTTCTCCTTCCCGCGTATAACGTCGTACACGCAGGATTTCCAGCCAGGACGATCGACTTGGAGACCGATCGATGATCCGGGACCCTCCTTCCGCCGCGCACAGGCCGGAATTGCTGATGAGCTACGAGCAAGGCGAACGAGCCACTTCCTGCTAGCCCAGACGGGCACGTCGGCTCGCCGTGCCATTCATATTCAGCCGATATTTCACGAAGACGTAATAGGTAGCTCGGCCGACCAAACCAGCCGATCTCTTCCGCCTCGTGCCCCGCGATTAACCGAGCCCTTTACGCTCCTAAGTCAATCGTGACTCCCCGCAGACCGGTGGGATCTATGGGCCCGCTGTAAATTATCTTGGACGATTTCACGAGCGATTGTGCGGCAGCAGGAAGCGGATCGTTCCTGAATTGTGCGGGGCTGGCCATAAAATATCGGGAAGCAAATTAACAGGATTATCCGCGATGTGGTTTTAAACATTCATGAAAGTCGGCCCTGGTGGATAAATCGCCTGGAAGTAGAATAAGGGGATTGCTCGCTTATATTTTTGCTTTTGATATATTCGATGATCGTCGTAACTCGTGGATCCTGTTGTGCGAATGACAATGCTCTGAGATCGTTTTCGATTTGTGCGCGCGGAGAGAGGGGGGGATATCGTTTGCTGCGCAAGAAAGCTCGAGAGAAACGAAGGTCGTGGCGTAGATAAGATAAATCTTCCCGTTGGAGAAGCGCGGAACGGATCGCTGCCGAGGACAAGCTCCGGTGCTTTGGGCCCTGCGAAATATCCCCTCGCAGCGGCGGGGCAAGAAGCGACTTTAAATTCCAGAAGGTATAATGGATGGTACACCACTGCGACTTGGAGTATGGCCAAGCGTAACCAATCTAACGTTATCGCCCGACGTTAATATTCGGAGTGGAAGGTCATTTTGGTTTGGAGGACGGTGCGTCGAAAATAGTGGTCTTCTGTATCGAGTCGTCGTTCAGAGGAAATTCGCTATAGTGGCACATAGTGGTTAAGCGTAACCCATTTCGCGTGATCGCTGGGCGTTGATATTCAGAGCGGAAGCTCATTTTGGTTTTGAGGGCGGTTCATCGAAATGAGTGATTTTCCATCCCAAATCGTCCTTCGGAGAAAATCCACTATAGCGACACGGTGGTTAAGCATAACCAATCTGACGTTATCGCTGGAGATCAATATTCAGAATGGGAGGTCAATTCAGTTTGGATGACGGTGCGTCAGAAATAGTAATCCTTTGAACCAAATCGTTGTTCAAGGAACATTCATTATAGTGATACGGAGTGGTTAATCGTAACCAATCTAACGTGATCATTCGACGTTAATATTCAAAGCGGAAGGTCATATTGGTTTCAACAGCAGTGAACATAAAATCCGTACCAAATGGTTGCTCAAAGAAAATCCATCGTAGCTGCGTATAGAGGATGGAAAAAAATTCATCTTCCAGAAATCGAAACAAACTTACCCAACTATTTAATATTTACTCCATCGGTGGTGGGGAGATAAAGGAGCGCGGTTGGGGGGTTAAAACCGGGATTCGTCGCGGGGCGCAAAACGGTCGTCGTGATTGTCCTCCCCCCTCCGCACCCCCCCTTTCTCGCGGCATTGCGTCGACACACTTTACATTGTGAAGCGAAGAATGGAAATGAATAGTGCCGCTCTCCACTCCTGCCTTCCATTTTTCGCGGGCATTCGCTCTTTATTAAATTGAACGCGCCGAAACCGCGATACGGCGCGACGGTGAGTGGAACGCCCACCGCAGTGGATTCTGGTTTCAAAGCGAGATCGATCACGGATGTTTTTTAACGTTTTGCCACGTCCTGGGATGATTGGGAAATCAACTTAGCCCTCCCGCGTCCGGCGATATCCCAAAGTACCGTCGTTTGTTTCGATCGCGTGATATATCGCTGGCCGAATTCCTCACCGCGATAAATATCCGTGTACCGATCGTGAAGTTATAGTGGAATTACGATGTATTTAAAATTACAAAAATGAGACGATACTCCTAATCTTCTCGCTCAGCGAATTGTATAATAGTTGTTGCAGTGGTCTCAACGAGCACTGCTCGTCAAGGCCACTGCAACAAGTATTATAAAATTATAAACGTCATATGAGAATAAAGAGAAGGCAGAATGAAGTAGATATTTCAGGCTTAGGCATGATTAAATTCTATTTCAAATTGCGAGGAAAAAATAGGAGCGATAAGGGCGAGTAAAGAGTGTAAAGTAAAAGATTCCATCGTTGCTTCACCAATACGCGGTGTGTAGATGATATTATCTCTTTTTTCGAGGCAGTTATTCAAAGACGCGTCTAGGAGCATATATTTCCAAAGATGTCAGAACGGACGCAGGAGTATGATGTATGTAAAATTATAAACGTTATATTAGAATAAACAGAAAGTAAAATAAAGTAGATATTTTGGCTTAGGCATGATTAAATTCTATTTCAAATTGCGAGGAAAAAATGGGAGCGATAAGGGCGAGTAAAGAGTGTAAAGTAAAAGATTCCATCGTCGCTTCACCAATACGCGGCGTGTAGACGATATTATCTGTTTTTTCGAGGCAGTTATCGGAAGGCGCGTCTAGGAGCATATATTTTCCAAGATCTCAGGACGATCGCGGCATCGTGGCGCACGCACTTGGCCGTGCACGCAGTTGCATGTGCACGCAGTTGCATGTGCACGCACTTGCACGTGCCTGGGCCGCTTCGCTCCCTTGCGCGAGACGTTCTGCGTCTACGCCGCTCAAAAGTGATATAGATTTTTTCCTTCAGCACGCGCTCGCCTTCTGGCCGCACACGTGCAAGTTTCGTGTGCCGCCACGCGAATATACGGGGTGTCCAGCGTGTCCACGAATTCCTTTCGTAATTTCCTCTCCAACAGCATATCCACCCTCTTCGTTTTACTCGAACCTTTATCCCTCTATTGTTCATTAGCCGCGTTGAACTTCTATCTGTGCCCTGAGTGGCTCAAACTTTTATCTTTACGTTGATGCTTATTTGATTTCAACCCTTATTTGTCCTTTGCGCGTTGCTTCGTCGCATATATTTAAGGCTTCGTGGAAATCTAGAGCTCGTTCATGTGTCTTTGCGTTATTTCCTCGCGTTACGTCACAGGAGTATACAAGGTGTCTAGCGAGTAATGTGTAAGTTTTTTTTATAAAAAAAAATGCGAACATTTTGTGACGTGTTTGAAGCAACAACAGATGAGAACATGCGAAGTGTTGAGCCATAGATATTCTACAAGCGAGTATATAGGCCTGTCTAAGATTGAGCTGCAGTCTCAGACAGAATCAATCAAGACGGACCGTTTAACGTATCCGCGAGATTTAAAATATCCCATCCTTGACCTCTCGTCTATTCTCTTTCAAACTCATCGTCCGAGGTTGTTTCGCAACGAACCTCGTTTGTTATAGAGATCCTTGAGGAGCTCGAACGTTGCCTTCGTACGTCAAACTTTTTTTTATCGCTAAAACGTCTGCATTGTCAATAATAGAATGATCAAAAATCGAGTAATATCTCACGAAATTGGTGGTTGCGCGATTTAAAAAACTAATATTGATCCTGTCAGCAGAATAACTGCCCGTTACGTCGCAGGTTATCAATTCTGTCCATAAAATATCGAGAAACAAATTAACCAGATTATCCATAGTGCAAAACTGCGCGAATGTCGTTCCTGTCGATAAGTCGTCCAGAAATGAAACATGAGGATCCATCGTTGCACGAATAATTTTTTCTTCTTTTTTTTTTCATATTAACGTATTATCAAGCCTCATTATAGACGCAGAAATCTCGCAGTACTTCTTCAAACCTCACGATATCAACGGTGAGGTACGAGCTTCTGCTTATCGCGCCAGGCTCGTTGGTTAAAATTCTCGGCGTTATTCCTTATCGGCCTCCCTGGGATTTGCATAACACACCCCGTATACGCCGGATTCGTGACGATAGCGGTTGCATCGGCGGGGGGTTAAAATTAAGGGAACTGCGAGCGCACAGCCCCGATGGTGGCCGCCCTCTCCTCATAGTTCTCGTCTCGCCCTCCATCTGCCTCGATTCTCCTCCAGCCCTCCTCTCTCTCTCTCTCTCTCTTTTCCGCCCTCTCGCTTACTCCCCTTCTCTCTATCCCAGCGCTCCTCCTCTCCCTCTGTCTCACTCGACCACCATTCTGCGCGCTCTCATACAAAATCTCTATACAGATGGGAAGGAGCCTCTTAATTGCGTAGACAATGGGGGTTCAGAGGTCGCGTATTCTAAGGAGAATTTTATCGGCCGATTCGCATTTCCCATGGGCCAAACAATCGGCCTGCATCCTCCAGAAACCCGCGGTGTTTCCATTCAGCCTCGATTCCGAATTGATCTTCCTGCTGCCCGATGCGCGAGTTAAAAAGTCCCCTGCCTAGGGTTTTATTCGGGTTTTTATTGTCGCAGTTACGAGTGGAGGCTCCACCTCGAAGGTCAGAGCATTACGGCCGACGTATATTTAAGGGTGATTTAAGCCAGTCGTAAGTCTCCTCGATTACGGCGAACTACGCTGGCTGGCAACATGCAATTTCTCGTGCGGGCGCGGCCTCGCCTATTCACGAAATCAAATATATACAGCCCGCATTCTGAGCCCAAACTACGGCTATTAGGGTTAATTAAGACGCGAGGATCTCAACTCGCTCGTCTGTCAGGCTGCTGGTGGTCACTCGGAAGATATCGTTTTTTAAGCTGCGCCGGTGGACGTTTTTATAGGAATCCTACGTTTCCAAGCAATCGAGTATCGACCAAACCAATTTGATGAAATCGAGATGCTACCAAACGAAGGTAAAAGAACAACCAAACGTATTCTCGTATTTGACGCAATCCCTTTTTTACTCAGGCATTGATCGGTAGTCCATAAAGTTTTCAATGGTCTTCTGTTAAGTATAAATATATAATAAAATAATAAATATATAACTGGATAATAAAAACCAATAAATAAATCTTACACGATTAATCGCTCAGTAGAATATCATTAGAACCTGCGAAAATTAGATTCCGGTATTATTTCCATGAATGAAAATTCAGAATCGAATTCTCGAGAAACAAGTATATCTCCAAGCTTCCCCCATGCTTCTACCGCATCCGTTCCACTTTCTCTTAAAAATATCAAATGCACAATATCGCGCGTACAGGTTTAATAAAAACTCCGCCGGCAGAATCTACGATAACACCGCGCATAGATCTTAACGCGCCACCGCCAGATGTTCCCTGAATTTCCCGAGAAATCCAACGAGCCCAGCGCCCTCCCGCGAAAGCCTCGAGGCCTCGAACCTCAGTTTGCATCCTCCAAACGGCCAGCTCGCCATTCCCCGACGTCCTGCCAGCGTAAATAAAAGATGAGGCGCGCGGGGTGCATTTCTCAGACGTTGCGCGGCTGGTCCAGCCGTGGAGGGTGGGCGAAGTCGGTGTTCCCGATACGTCCACCCCGTCGCAGCCTCCAGGCTGACTGGAGGGAGATTCGAGGGGACGGAGGCGCACTTTCGCGCGTATTTTTGGCCGACGATAATCGATAAGCGGGCTGGCGTTGCCGCCTTGGAAAGTATCGTCCGGGCATCGGCCAGGATTGGGGTCTATACTTTCGCGATCCGACTGGAAGGCCAATGGCCGACGCACAGGGCTCCGCTGTGCCACGGATGTCCCGTGGAATCGCTCCTCTTTTATACGAGGCGTTCGGGAAAAATCATTGGACGTTCGTATGGTAAATGGAACTGTGTCGAGCGAAAAGGGATTGGCGAGCGTAGATCGAAAGGTCGACTGTTTCTGAGATATAAAAGTTCTTATACGCGGATACGTCTTCAGGATGAAATTTCGTATAGCGGGTTTAGAGGAAGAAGGGGATGCAAATTGTTATTCGGATTCACTCGTGTGCTGATTTTGATATTAGATCCGAAGGAATCGATGTTTACCTTTGCATCGTGATGTGCGCTGGACTTAGGATGTATACGCGGAAGTTCAGTGAGAAGGGAAAATGGTAGACGCTGTCTTCGAATGGGTACTTACACGAGAATCTTGAAGGAGCTCCACAAAGAGGTTCTACCTTTTGACGTATGGATTTGTAATATATGCCGTGTTCGCTTTTCCACTCTGGATTATTCCATTGATCCATCAGAGTCGTCTTCGAGCTCGGTACGAATCTCGAGCGCAAGCTCAAACATTTAGATGCTAAATCTCTGCGAACATTCGACCGAAGAATACAGGAAGCAATGAGAGCAGCGTCGCATCTTCGTGATATCAAATTGAAAATTCATATATTGCAGTATCTTCTCTGCAGTATATCCTGCCAGAGCAGTGCTGAATTTCAATACGAGCTACGGGCCCTTTGTACAGCGGCGCCTCGCTCGTCTATTTCTCCCAGAAAACGATCCCTTTTCCTCCCAACGTTCGGTGCCTTCGCGATGTATTTTCGTCGTTCCTTTCAGTAGATTCGACGTATTATGCCGAAGGAGCGCCATTTTCGCTCGATTGAAAGACGATTCAGCGGGGCGGTGAATTAAATCGAAGAACTTTTACGGATCTGTCTTTTTTTCTTCGATCTGATCGACGGTGTTATTAGTTATCCGCACCTCCCGGAGTTTATTAATTTCGATGCTCCTGCGAAACTATTTGGATGTTCACGAGCTTTTCTCCAGCATTGCTCTATATCTTATTTTTCTGTTAATGATTCGCTTAATCGTGTATATAATTTTGCGAACTCTTCTTGCGCCTCTTTGAATTTTTTCACACGCACAGTTAGTTGAATCAAAGTGCCGATTTTTAAACTTTTATCGATCTAGTTTGACACGTCTTCTTGTCTGTGTCAACTAAGGTGCACTGTAAAAAATTATGTATGCTAATACGATTTTCCCGTTTATTTAATCGACCAATACACACGCGCGCATGCGCGTATGTATATATATATATACATATATATGTATATGAATGTGTGTATATATGTATATATGCATATATGCATACGTATACGTATATGTATATCTGTAAATGGTTTCTGGGGCGGACGATATCGTACGTCGCATATATTTGGTGCAAGGAGGCGAAGGAAAAAATTGGCGCGTTGGAGTGAGCCGGGGAGTACGGTCAAAAGTTTTCCACGCTTAATC
This sequence comes from Ampulex compressa, assembly GCA_038496175.1. Classification (NCBI taxonomy): domain Eukaryota; kingdom Metazoa; phylum Arthropoda; class Insecta; order Hymenoptera; family Ampulicidae; genus Ampulex; species Ampulex compressa. The sequence goes on from JBCFXI010001038.1 coordinate 47,331, forward strand.
GGCGCCCGGCTCGTCTCCCCTCGCCTCTCCCAGAAATGATTAATACGCGGCGCCTGCATCCACATGCCACGAAACGTTCGTGCTCGACTCATTGTCGTCATCGTCGCTTTAAAAACCACGCTACCGTTTTACCCACGGCCATTTCTTTTTTCCCCGTTTAACCGTCACCAACGACCAAGGTCACTTTATTCACGAGGAATTGTTCAGGCCGCTGAGATCCTTTTCGTTTTACGTCTTTTCTCCTCGGTCCTGAATTCTGACGTAGCGCGAACCTCTTGACCCGTTCGTATCATATTTAGGTACATTCAAACTTGGCTATACGCACACATTTGGACTTTATATACAGGATTATATATATAATAATATAATCAATGTTGTGAAACATCACGTAAAACCTGTATCATGTAGCTTTTGTAATATTTTGTCTATAAATCTGCATAAGTCATATCAAGCTATTCAAACTTGCGACTAGTCATATGTTTTATATGCTATTGAATAATGATCTCGCGCGAGCACTGCTCCTCGAATGCCGCGAATGGAATAAGATTCTGGGTACACTTATAATTTCGCAGGGTAATGGTACTTAGCAAATAAGCTTCGTAAATCGTGTAGAGCACACTGTCGAATGTTTATTTCATTTCTCGGCATCGCGAGCGTGGAGTCTGTGGAGGCAACGATTCGTGGAGCCATGTTTTCTAAAAAAATTACCGTCGAAAAGAGTCAGAATGGAGAAAGGGCTGCTAGAAGTACGAGGAAATCGCAGAAAATGGAATGGGAATAATGCAGATGCTTTGCTTGAAACGTTCGCTATGGAGCCGGCGCTTTGGTCGAGTTGTACTTGTTAAAATCGGATACGTGCTCTCACGGCTAAATTACTCCCGATCGGATTAATAATGGAGTATGATCTCTCTTTCTCCCTCTCTCCCTCGATTACTTTTCCAATATTAAACGCGATACACTGACGAATCTATCGCACTAATTGATTCCATGAACCGCCGATGTGCATTTCTGGATGACCACCTATAACGGCCCCACGTGATTAAGATTGCATTATGCATGTGCTTGCGAAACGATCGATTTCAATTACCGTGACGAACCTAGTTACGCAGCTAATGTCACGTGAATCGTTTTAGGTCCTCGACCTCGGTTACCCGCCGCCGTTACTGAATTCGTACGTAACTCGCCCTCGTACAATTTATCGTCGCACCTTCCTGGAAAGTTCATTGGCACGAATTTCACCGATCGGGATTTTCGGTGAAAACACATCGAAATGATTTTGGAAAATTCATTGGCAATTTCATTGAAAATTCATCGAAACGATTTTGAAGAGACTTTTTTTCCCCAATTAAAAAGTATCGGTTCGAAAAGCGGGGAGGTCTGTTTGGAAACTTTCACGCCTATGCGAGGGGTATTTATCGTCGAACGCTTCTCGGTTTATTTGGAGAAGCGGCATATACGTTAATTAGGAGGGAGAGGAAAACAGTTTTCGAGACACACTACAAAAGGCTAATTGACTACCGCTCGAAGAATATTCCGTTAAAAATCATTGGCGCCCGGTGCGACGAAATGGATGTGGAATTAATTAATCCGGCAGGATCGAATTTGTTAAATCGCCGTGCTAGATTTTTAATTAAAAGGAAATACTAACTACATTTTCCGCACCGAAAGCTTTATCTTGTTAAAAATTATTCGGCACACTTTCGGACAATCCCAGTCGGTATTGATCGGTCACCCAGATTTTTTCCACCGGAATCCGGGGTTTTTAATTGAAATAGAACTTTTTGCGATAAGGCATTTGCCTCGAAAAAAAAATCCGCCAAACTCCGAGACTAACCGGGGCAAAACTAATTAAATTGAATTTTTATATCATCAACGTCATTAGGCAAAATTAATACAATCGTCAATTTGATGCTATTCACTTTATTTATAAATCTATTCTGAAGTCCGTGTCATCGTTTAAAAAATCGTACATACTTTGGAACAAGTTTAACTGCACTTATGAAAATCAGAAAATACTTAAAATTTAATCAGTCGTAATTAAATTGAGAAAAATCACTCGAAAATTAACTCTTCGACAGGACCTACGATGTATAATAAATCACCGAGATTAGCATAGGGGAACTTTTTGCCAGGACACTCGTAAATCATGTTTCTTCTCTACGCGGAACCTTTGTCGGGTTCGCAACGAGCGAGATAAAACCATCGACGAGCCGTGCTTGATAAAACACGCTTTTGCGCGTCATTACACATTCATTCGTCATCCGCTAATCGGCGTTCGTTGCTGGAACAAACTTTCCTCCATATCTGGCGTGCGTCATCGATTTCGGATGGCCGCAAATTCCTCCAGGGACTAGGGCACCGCAGCGTACACCGGTTAGGCACTTGCATAGAATGGACTCGGGTATAAATACCTTCCATTACTGCTGGATTCTTCCCAGCCGATATGAATACCACAAACCCATTGGCTCGAAACGCTATCCGCTTTGGATGACAGATTCTAGGCTGACTGGCCCTTCTAATCGATATTGCGAAATTAATCGACAAACACACCGAATGTACAGGAATTTCAGGTTTTATTCTATGAAATCATAACGTGCACAAACTTTTGTAAATTCACGGTAATGACGTTTTATTCATGTTTTTTTCGGATGCGGCCATCTTTTTTTTGTGGATTTGTAGGTTATATTGAAATGATCTCCGCTTTGGAGATTCTAGACTGATTAGCCCTTGTAATCAATATTGCGAAATTAATCGACAAAGACCGATATGTATAGGAATTTCAAGCTTTATTCTATGAAATCCTAACGTTGCACAAACTTTTGTAAATTCAAGGTAACGATTTTCCATTTATGTGCTTTCTTCTGACGCAGCCATCTTTTTTTTGTGAATTTGTAGGTTATGCTGAAACGATATTCGCTTTGGGGAACCAATTCTAGGCTGAATGACCCTTCTAATCGATATTGCAAAATTAATGGACAAACGGATCGACCAGTACAGGAATGTCGAGCTGCGTTCCATACAGTTATAACTTTGCACAAACCTCTGGGAATCTAGTGCCTTCGTATCTCGGTTGTTTTATAATCTCGCGAACCTGCGCAACGGATTCTGGAAATAAATGAAATATCTTGGAACACAAAGGGCCGAGCTGCGACCGTCTCTCTCGGTACTTAATTCCGTAACTCACGGACAGCTTCGAAGTAACGTTCCATTTACGTGCTTTGTCCCAAGTCAGCTGTCGTTTCTTTCTAGATTTGTAGATTATCGTGAGTCTAAGGACCACTCGACAATCGCCGAGTGCTCCATTTCTTCTATCGGGCTTTTATCTCTTTCTCTAAAGGACTCGAGATTACACGGAAAGGGAGATTAAAGCTCGGTCAAAGTGACGAGATCTAAAAGAAATGTTGGTTACGGAGGGTCAATATTAGAACTGTGACAAACTGATATTGGCTGTCGATGGAAAACATTCTACATCACTTACAGTGGAGCGCGAAATCCGGGTGTTCCAACATTGTTTCGCCCCGAATGGTTAACCGACTTTTATTTCGGCGCAAGAGACTGTTCCACCTGTTACTCGGGGTATTATTTTATCGGATATTTTTACGCTCATAGAAAATTTATCGCGGCCCATCGTTCGCCTCGTACGTCAGCCACTGACAGACGCCCACGCTGCGGAACGAGCCGTTTCGCAGACGAACATTCCTGCCCGCGGCTATTTTTACGTTTACTATAATTAAAGCCATCGATACGCTCGCATTTTCAGCACCAGGTACTTCCGTTCTGCTGAAAATACGAAGTTCGAAGAAATAAAAGGACTTGCGAGAACAATTTTTGCCCTCGAGTGGATCGAACTCTTCTACATCTGGAAAATGGATGGACGAGAATTTTCCCGATTCCCCAGAAACGAGGTTAATCGTAATATTAAATTGAATAAGATCTGTATTGAAGAATTTTAACGGATTTGATTGATTAATATTGGTTTCGAAAGGATTCTCGTTTCACGCAAGAAACCTTTAGGCGCATATACGGATGTAAAAATAATAAAGCTGTTTATTGATGCAAGATTCAAAGGTAATACGCGAAATTTTGATATTCCTTTTACGACCAGTGCTACCATTTTTAGAGATAGTGGAACAGGATTGTAACGTATCCTGGGAAGTGGTGACGTGCAAATCCCATCCTCGATACGCGTGTCACGTTTTCCTAGAGCGACATGACGTTATCAGCATCGTAACTACGTCCGCGTCTGTAAGTTCAAGAACCCAGGAAGGAGATACATATTTTATCAGAATCTTGGCGACGATGGGTCGATAAAGGACAGGGTCGATTGCATTTCCTGGGGGACCCTTCCGACGTGGATTGCCTTCGACACTACCGACGTTGCGGAAATTCCGCTTACGCGATGCTAAAAGACAACATCAGAGACGCCATTCTTGATTAAATCTCTGAAAAATACCGTCCACTGGTAATTGCACTTCCGATAAAAACAAAGCTTTTAAGAATCGCGAGGCTACCTTAGGATGGAAACGCACGATCGATCGAATCGCGATATTCGATCCTCTCTATAAATTCCAAATCAATCCCCAAGGTACCGCGAGGTTCGCGCTAATTATTATCGTGCACGCTCTAAAACAACGAACGAAGCTTCTCAGCGAGACTTTCTTAGCGCGATAACAAATTGGAGATTTCCATCGCCCTCCCGGAGCCGATCGAAATGGATGGGCGGTTAACGCAACCGTTTTGCCTCGAATATTAGCATCGTAAATGGGCTCCTCGGGATGGGATCGGAGTATCGATCGATGCTCCCGCGCGGAGCAATCGCCCGCGGGTCTCTTATAACGCGTACACACGGCATGCAGGTATGCACGTTCGACCGGCAGAATCTTATCTCCAGCCACGGATTATCGAATTTCCGAACGTTAGATTAGATTTCTCCTCGACCGCGCTCTAGCTTGTCCGCCAACTCTCTTACTCTCTCCTCGACTTTAACTCTCTTTCTCGCTCCCTCGCCTTTTCTCTATCAATCCCCAACTGCCCCTCTTTCTCGCTCTCTCCGACTCTTTAACTCTCTTTCTCACTCCCTCGCCTTTTCTCTATCAATCTCCTCCTCTCTCTCTCTCCCTCCCTCCCTCCCTCCCTCCCTCTCGCTCTCTCGTTCTCTCACTCTCTGAAAATAAACGCGCCTCGAGGATCTCGTCGCAGCAACGCCAGTACTCGTCGTATCGCCGCCTATAACGCCACGGGTTTTATCGAACCCGGCCACGTACCGACCGGCTACAAATCGTCGATAGTTCCTCCCACGGATAAGGGCCTCCCCCGGGCACTCGCCGCTTCTATTTCTGCCACGTCGTGATTTTCGCGCGGGTCGAACGGGAAACTCGCCCTCGCTTCGATTTTTCCCGGTCTTTCCTCCGCCGTTCGAGGATGTAAGTGACAGGACCGTGAGCCGCAGATGGTTGGTTATTGCTCTGGATCTTCGCTTTTCTGGTATACGCTCATTTCGGAGAAGAATCTCTGGGTACTTCTGCCTTGCCAGGCTTGGCTCTCGGTAACCGTTTGTAACTTTAATTGTTTCTTCTGCATAGCATGGAAACTACCGAGCTTGTCGGTGATCTTTTTCTTTTAGCGAAATTATGCGACTTTATTTGTATATATCAGTGACATTTTTAGAGATTTTCCATGATTTTATTGTAGGGCGTAGATTATAGTATTGATCTACGAATACCTTTTTCCTTGTCCCACCTTTTTTTTCCAATATACGTGGCATATTTAGTTATGTCAAAAAATTGACCGGCCGTTGTAACCCTCGCGTGGACACCTGAAACTTCCATAAGATTAAGTGCGCATAATTTAATTTCGCGAAAACAAATCGAAGTGAAGTTATCCAAAGAATGGGGAACCAGTGCGATTTCGCGGTAAATCGGGAAGAGCACATTAAACCAATAAGCGGAAAGTCAGGACGGGTAGCTGGTTTCCTGCACAAAGGTTAATGTCAATAAGCCCAACCATCGAACATTGCGCAGTCTTAGCTTCTGTGAATCCCAAACATCGAAGAGACCTCCTCCGTTCCTGGAAACAGGGCGTTTATCCTTTTCCACGGCGTTAGCTAAAAGTCCAGGGCAGCCTCGAGCCTCGAGGTAATTGGATTCCAAAGGCGGGCATGCGACTTAGCCGGAAATTTATTTCTGTCCGCGATCTCCGGGGAAGCGCGGGCGATGAGCCCTGACGGATGACGTTTTAATAAACGCCGATATGGGCCACGCGTCGTGAACATCGCCGGGTTGATATTACGTCGTTAAGCGCCGAGGAAGGAGGAAAGATTACGTGCCGTCGTCGTTGTAAAGAGGAAGGACGTTTAAAGCGCGTCGAGGCGGAGGACGAGATTATCGTCTTCGTTACGGAGCTTCGCCGCGGCTGGACTTCCAGGTTGGGGAAAAATCTGAAAATGAGGAAATTCGAAATCGAGGAGGGACTGTGGTTGGGATTAAAAGCTTTTGGATTCCTGGGCCCGTTTCAAAATTTGTTAACGCGAAGTTGAAAGGGATTATGAATGAATTAATGGAGTGAGACGTGAAGGGAAGAAACGGTCCGTAGTGAGTGGCTTTGGTACAGTTGAGAGACTTATTAAAATGTGTGGGTTTAAACTTCTTGTACATTTGATAATTAAGAATGTATTTTCTTCGTCTTTACTTGGGTGCGTGAATTAGTGTTGACCACTGGGTGTGTGATATTATTCTTCCTTAAAAAGGTTATAGATGATATATGAATGTTAAATTAATAAATGCCTGCATATGGTGATCGAATTATAAGTGAGAAGAATGGTGTGGAAAAAAACAGACTGTCGAGTAGCTGGATGCCAAGTGATCCATTAATCCATGCATTTAAGTGACGAATACGGTGTTAAAATACTACAGCTCGAAGATTAATTTTTAATAAGCAAGATGAGTACAAAGCACTTTTAATCTTACCAAATGTGTAGATTTGCTCAATTTATAAATATAAATATAATAAAACATAAAAAATATAAATATATGAAATATAAAAACTTTGTGTTTCAATTTCATACATTTATTAACGCTCAGTGCTTCGATTTTATTCTTTGAAACGCGCGTTGCATACAACGTGATTGTTGGTCTCAACGAATCGTTCGTCACGTTTGCGATCGGCAGCCGTGGGTTGGCCCTCCGTTCGAAAGTTCAGATTAATAGATGGGTTTTTGATTTAATTAACGACAAAACGCAGCTGTAAGCCGACAACCGTGCGTCGTTAATTGTGTACTCGGTATTGACGTCACTGAGTGGAAACGATGCTAGCATGAAATTTTGCGGTTGGCCGTTGGAAGAACGAACAAACAGCCGGCGATCCTTAATCGCTTTTCGATTGTAAAATAACTGGTCTGATATAAAATATATAATTGATTTATAATATCACGGAAATTTGATTCGAAACTCCCATTCATCGCCGGCTTATACGTTGAATTATAACCCCGGGAATTTGAAATACGTCTTCTTGTTTTTTAATAAAGCAATGTTCGTTTTCGCATAAACTTTAGAGTTTACTGTAAAGCTTACAAGTTTAAAGGTTACACTAAACTTTAGAATATTTATATATTTACAGTAAGAAAAATAACGAAAGATTCGGATTGATAATGCCAACGGTCTGTGTCTTCTAGTGATCTCAGCCGATTCACCCCAAAAACTAATTTGATCGAAAGCTAACAAACTTCAGGATAATCCTTCTCACCTTCGAAGTATTTTCATTTGTTCAATGTAACGTGGGCGTTTACTCGACGAGAGCCTGATTTCTGTCGGTGAACTTTCATCGAAGTTATTTTCAAGTGGCACGAATTAATACTACAACCACCGTCCGCGATCCCGACGTATTTAGATATATAACACCAGCCACATTGGAAAAAAGAAAAGTCAGTCAATTCGGCAAGTTAGGAGATCCGTTTAATTGACTGAATACCACGAAAAACTTATGGAAAATCTCGGCAAATGTGCCTTTATTAATGTAATCAATATTCTTTATTTTATTCCTAATTGATTAAAACATAATAACATAAACACTAAAAACAAGCACTAATCCTTGTTTTACAGAGCAATACTCACACACATATTAATTCTCTATTTGGTCTTACGAAGCTGGAAATTCAGTCGACTACGTCGACTATTTCTGTGTGGAACAATAACCATTTTCAACCGCTGCTGTTTGACTCACTTATTAAAAGTGATTACTAAATGACAAAAATACATTTAATTAATCTTTGAAAATAGTAAAGATTAAGATATGACATGACAAAAATAACGTGGAAAAAGAAAAGAGAAAAGAGACTGAAATATTTAAATTCAGACGATTTCAATTTACGAAAATTATAAAGTAGCTAAGCTTATTCCTCATTCTTCTCAAACAAAGACGAATTGCACGTTGTTATATACGATTAACTCAATAGAGATAACGCCGTGGTGTCGCTTATAATAGTCGCGAGATCTTCGATCCTCTCGAAGTTAACAAAGTCCGAAACGTATGACAGGTTCGTCCACATGTCCTGCGAACAACATTGCTGGAAACCCAGGGACAAGTCTCGGATGTCTCTGACAAACGGCTCTAATTGCGGCATTCGCGACGCGTAAACCTCGTCAGGCCCCGAAATTCGCGAGGTACGCCTGGTTCGCGACGGTTTCGCACGGCAGGGGGGCTCGTTACACCGTCGGTGGATTTGCCCCCGGAATTCGAGCATCGTCATTAATTGGAGGGCGACGCCGGTCCTCACGGTTCGCAGAATCAACGAGAGCAAAGCCTGCGACCCAATTTTACCAGGAACCTCGGCGACTTTCATCCCTCAACCTGTTAACTCGTGTGCGCCGAATATGCTCATTGTGAATGAATGGCGTTTTTCTTTTTTACAGTGTACGCCGAAATTTGTTTTCAAAAAATAAGCCATTCCTCCATGACGATTATACTCTTTATACACGACTAACGAGTTAATCGGCACGCTCGACAAAAACTCCACTCGTGATGCTCCGAAAAACTGACGAACCACCAAACAGGCCCCTTTTTTTTCGCGACATTTTTTTACTCCACTCATGCACTATCGTACAAAGTGGAGCGATACGTATGCTGTAGCTCTGGTAGTTTGGAATCCACCTTAAACAGTAGGTCCTGAGTCAAATGACCTTAACGGTCGATGCTGAAAATGAAATAAAGAAGAATTTTCTTTTTAATTGGAGCGATGGTATTGGAGAGCGTGGTGCATATAACATATAAAATAATATATAAGAGGATGTTGAATACAACAAAATCTGTGATTGAACGTGATTTCCCAAAGGGTTGGGATTGTAATGTACGTTTGGTACGAGGTCCAAAATTTAGGCGATGTACGTAGAGACATCTAATCAATGCGGTTCATTGACAGTGATCGCGCAGCGATGTTCGAATTAACATTATCCCACGTGCCGTGTGCTATTTAAAGGCACTTCCGCGAACGCTTATGCGTTATTCTCGGCATAGTAGTGGCGGCGACTTACTGCCAAATAGGTCGCCGGATCGGTGTACTACTTTCTCCGATTGTCAGACGCGCCTGTGTATTATTAGCTTTGAACGATCATCTGCCGGTACTCCGGACGGCTCTACGTCTCGGATTTTTTTTTTTGCAACGATTAAAACTCCATGAAAAACAGGAGTAAAAATAGAGCCGCGAAAGTTCAGTTTGCGGGAATTCCATCGAGGCAGCATATGTAACTTCTCTGGAGCCGTTGCTCGAGTAAACCCGTGAAACAAGCGTTCGTTGCGTACGACAGAAAAGCATATACGATTTTGCATAACACCGGCACTGGCAGACCGAAGAATTGGCCTGTCAAATTTGCATTTGGCCGTAATAAAAGGCAGCAGCTGAAATTTTACGTTAACCAAATTCAGGGAACTGCGGCGTACTGCGCATGCGCCGGGCTATGATACACGAGTATCTCAATTACGTGCAAACCTGGCCCTCGTCGATCGAGGGTCTAGCCTTTGATTATGATACGGGGGTGTATCGATTGCCACATATAGCGGCGACTGATGTAATATATTTCGATTACATGCGTTAATGTGTATAAATTCCGGGTAATACGTGCAAAGCCGGGTTATAAATATACGTGGGTAAGGTTGGCTGGAATTAATCAACCTTGATCTTAACACGATCTCGACTTGTTTTCATTGCATCGCACGCCACGTGACGAGAAAAACGTGTTTGTCACGTTCGATGCCCTGCGCTGCAAATGTCGCTAGTTACCTTAAAACATTGGCGTAAACGAGTTAGAGTGGCTCGAGCAAAATATTTAAAAGAGGTTGGAATTTTTGTGAAAATCAAGCGTGTCTGAAAGGAAGAATTCTGTAGGAGATAAGAATGCCAAAAAGAGGAAACTATTCATAAGGCGTTTGCGAAGAGGAATTCTGACAGAGCGCGTGGTATTTTTCGAGAGCGGGAGGTTCTCAAGCATCGTGGGTCCTCAAAAGAAAGAATTTTACGCATATCTCGTAAGAATCTGGAGTATTATAAGAAAAGAACTTCACCGGAGCCAGTCACTTTCACAAAATAAAATCTCTCATTAATGTCAAGGATACCACAATAAAAATCTCCCAAGGTTGACAATTTGCCAGAATACGTACATTACGAATTCCACAAAAACCTGATCGAATATAGTGAAATCTCGCTTTACGAACTCTCCTCGTTCCGTAGAACTGTTCATAAACCGAAACAGTCATTCCCATAAAAATCAATCTAACGTACGGATCAATTCAAGACCCCACGAAAAGGGCCATTTCTTTATTGCCTACCTCATACAGGAAACCCATGCAGCACAATGAAAATGTTTGTTTGGAGTTTTGCACAATGGCCCTCTGTAGTCTCAGTCCGTAGAACACGAAACTACCTGCTCACGAATCTCATAAAAAGTATTCTTTCATCGAGTTTTTCTCCCCAAACCAAATTGTTCGTAAACAGAGTCATTCATAAACCGAAGTTCCACCGTCCTATCAAACCTTATCTTTAACATTCGGGATACGGACCTTGGGTCTTCGATGAGGCGAGGAATACATTTTCGAAAACAGTTTACTACATTTTTTTATACCAATTAATACTTCACGCATCGCTCGAAAATCATATCATCGAAGGTAATTTATCATTGGAGGTAAAATAAATCGTGGTCGGGTATTCGTACCAAAACTGATTATCACAGGCCTAGCTCGTGTTACATCGCACGGCCCAAGTGTAAACATACATTTCCTACCCACGCTGTTGGAACTTAACCCTTTCGATACGAGCGACGGATATATCCGGCATCCGTCTGATAACCTGTGTTAACCAGCGCCGGATATATCCGGCATCTATCTGATGACCTAAGTAAACGAGCGCCGAATATATCCAACATCCATATGACATGTATTCTTCTGTACATAATTTTATACAAAATCTTATATAAATATTACTTATATAATTAACAGAATTTTATACAAATATCCTTCAACGTTAAATCTATAAACAACCCTTCTTATAAGAAACATTGTTTAATTCAGCACAGTTCTTATTTAACGCTTATTAAAATCCTCATATGATACAAAAGAGGACCAACCACGTACATGCGCATTTCCGACGCGGCACTTCATACAACAATACCATTCACGTACAGAGTGCTCGTAACGAACAGGTTAAATCATAGACCATGTTCAATGTTAACCATGTTCAAGAATCTGAACATGTTAAATCAGAACAGGTTAAATCATAGACCATGTTCAATGTTAACCATGTTCAAGAATCTTTCGACACTTCGATAACCGTTGAACGCATCTTCCAGGTGGATCCGGCAGGGGGGAGGGTGAGGCGGGCTCGAACGAGCTCACACCTGGCAGGCGTGGTGGCGGCGGAGGCGGAGGCGGAGGCGGCGTTTTGGGGGTCGGAGCCGGCGGCGGTGGCAGCGCCGGCGGCAGCTTCGGGGGTAGGGCCGGCTCCGGGGGCGGCGGCCGCTCGAGGGACGAGCCGAGGAGGCACACCCTCGGCGGCGATCACCAGCCGTCCCTTCATCATCAGCAGTTCAACGCGGCCCAGCAGCTGCACCCCCTTCATCCCCATCATCTGCCGCCCCCGCACTCGCAGTACGGCACCCCGCCAACCAGGCACACCACCATGGATCTCGAGGTGAATCTTTGCTCCCGCAACATGTAAATACGCACATTCTTTATGTTTCTCCAACTCCCCTGCGCGTTTTCCCCCACTCTCTCTCTCTCTCTCTCTCTCTCTCTCTCTCTCTCTCTCTCTCTCTCTCTGTGGCGCTCTTCTGACTCCCGCGGGAATGGTTACCTACATTCTGAATGGACCTGGACTGCGTTTCCGACTCTCCCTTTTGCGGCTTCTCAGGGATTTACGTTTGATACAGCTTGATTTCTGGTGGAGGATGCCACTGGGATTTGGATTGCAGGGGTGTTGTGGTTACCGGCCGCGATGGTGGCTGCGCGGATTGTTTTGCTTTCTAAGTACTTGATCCTAGGTTAAGGTAGTTCAGTGCGAGCTACGTTGTTGGGGAATTATCGTAAGATTGGCTGTTTAAGGAGAATCTGGTGGAACTTGGGGAAATGTTTTTGTAGATCGTTTGGGATGATTTGGGAAGGCGCTTTGGAAGAAGTTAGGTTTGAGATATGATTGATATGATCGAGGAGCACCGCTGAGGTAGGACTTCGAATAAATTTGAATTATGAGACCTTTCGGGAGGTGAACGTAATCTGGGGTTAATGGATAATAGAGGACGTGTTAATGAATGGATCGCTTCTGCTATATCAGTAGCGAGGATCTGTATTAATCCCCCGATCAAAGGTAGTTTATTTCCTCGCGAGACGTGTATATAAACACCCTCGTGTAATTAGCGTAAGCTCGTGGATCCATATCGATCGGTTTTCTACGCACGGTTTATTTCTCCGAGCGATATATGCGTACGTTGGCCCCTCATTGTTTCAACCCTCGCAGCCTCGCGATCCATTCTCTTCGGGCTCCGCGCGAAGCTCGGAGAATACACCCCTTCCGCCTCCCTGACCCTTTTTCTTTTATCCCCGTACAATGCCCAAGGACTAATATACGACGCACGCTTTTCCACGTACCCCTGTCCTGTCGCGTTGAAGTTTCGCCTCTGGAGCACCTGAGTTTCTTATCCCTACGAACGTTACTTAATCGAGACGCCAACTCGACGAACCGGCTCAGTTAGACGAAGCTACGTGTATCAAAATTGTATAACCAACCTCACAAAGTATCTGTCCATACTACAGCTTGAAAAGTATTCCGCTTCAAAGTCGAAACATACTCACGTACTTCCACGTAAAATCAAAACGTAAACGTACAAAACTGTACGCAAAAAGAAATGTTGGCTGATACGACAAAATCGACATCGAATAATATAGGTATAGTAGAACAATCCCTACCCGTGTCTCCTATAAAGTCAAAGGTAAGGTAGGAATCTTGTGAAAAATTTTTCGACTCTGGTTTAGCATATAATCGGCCCTCGCATTATGATGAGGAACGCTGGAAGTCCTGGGGCTAACCGATCGATTTCTTGTATCCACGGCGTGTTCGTTTAACGGCCGTTCCGCGGTCAAGAACCGGGCTTAACGAAGGGAAGCGGTTAATTAAGTACCATCCACCCACGCCGTCCTCGTTTCTTCTCTTTTGTCATCCCCGGCTCCAGAAGAGCGCGCGTCACGCCCGCCGTTGAACATAAATGTAACCGCACGCCCCAGATCTTTTTGCGCCGCGGGATTACCGGCTCGTTGCCCAGGAGAATACGGTAAATTTAGAATTTCCTCCCAGCCGAAGGATCCCTCCGCTCCTCATCGCGCGTCTACCTGAATGCCCGGATTCAGAATTCACTCGGAACGGACAGCTATCGACACCGGCTTCCATGGAGAACCGATCGATCGCGCGATTCAGGGACGAAAAGCAGGAACGAACATTACGCTGGAACCTGGGATTAAAATATTACCTCCTCGCGATGCTGGGTTTTCTTAGTGATACGAGTATTTGTGCGTCGAGGGATATTGAGAGTCGCGGGATAGTTGATTTTTTTACGATTTAGTCTCACTATCGGCTGTGCTATGGAATCGATTTATATTAAGCGAGTACAGGCATGTCTGGTTTGCGCTTCGATCGTGGTTTATTCAAGTTAATTCGAGTCTGGTAGGGAGGAAAAGTGGATTTCTGATGATTCTGGAATCGGTCCGTACGAAGCAAGTAGAGGCGTTTCTAGTTTACGATTCCAACCTGTTTTATTTAAGTCAATCCGCGTTTTGCGGGGATAAAAAAGGCGCGTCTCTGATTTATTATTATTATTATTATTATTATTATCTATACCTTAGAATCGATTTATATTAAGCAAGTACAGGCGCTCCCAGTTTGTGTCTTTGATGTGTTTTATTTCAGTTAATTTAACTCTCCCTGGGAGAAATAATAGAGATTCCTGTTGATTTGTTATTATTACTTCCTACACCTTCGAATTGATATACATATTAAGCTAATACACGCGTTTCTGATTTGTGAGTTCAACGTACTTTATTCAGGTTAATTCGACTCAGGCGGGAGAAAAAAGGGTAGAATCGCTGTTATAGTCTAGGTAGGCAAGGGACGAATTCGAAGATCCGGGCGAGCCACGTTGTGACGTTGTCAAATCATCGATTATCACCGGATACCTCGTTATTGAACGTGCCAGGGGGGTGTCTCCATGGTCCGTGCGAGATAATCGAACTTAACCCAGGTGGTGGTGCTCGTTGGAGATAGGGATGGAGCTCGTTACGTCATCACGTTTGACGGTACCGCCCGAAATTGATGCCTGGGCTTTGCTCGTCCGGTTTGAAGCTCGTTTGCCGGGTTTGCACGTGCGCTAAGTACATGCAAAATATCGTCCTTCTCGCTCCCGCGATCCCTTCGGATTAAATTCGGAGTGTGGTAATCAGAGCATGCGGGCGCATAAGCACCTTTTTCCAAGGGGATCCTTGCACGGTGTATGTCGAATTCACGTACCTCGTAAAACACGAATTTTCTCCTCCGCACGACAATTTGCCTCGATTATAGATTCTGGAATAACTTCGTAAAAATCCTCTTTCGTATCTCTTATAATCTTTTCACGCCTTTCCAAGAGAACTCTCGCACGGTGTATATCGAATTCACGTACCTCGAATATTCCCCTCCGCACGATAATTTGCCTCGATCATTGGTTCTGGAATATCTTTATGGAAATCCTCTTTTGTATTTCTTACAATCCTTTCACCCTTCTCCAAGTGGATTCTCGCACGGTGTATATCGAACTTACGTACTTTATGTGCCACGAACGTTCTCCTTCGCACGCTAATTTGCCCCGATAATCGATTCTGGAATATCTTTTTGAGGATCGTGTT
Source organism: Ampulex compressa (assembly GCA_038496175.1). NCBI lineage: Eukaryota > Metazoa > Arthropoda > Insecta > Hymenoptera > Ampulicidae > Ampulex > Ampulex compressa. Next base: position 62,739 of record JBCFXI010001038.1, read on the forward strand.
TTATATTTCTTCTCGATTTTGCGACATGTTGGTACGATCTTAGAACGCCTATTTTTTCAAATATTATCGGTAATGGACGAGAGATCAGGCGCAGTGGAGCTTGATGATTTCGATTCAACGGGTGAATTAGCCGTTCTGAAGGATCGAGGTTGATCAGATTGCCCTGATTTTCGGATTTCAGGTAGAGCTTGAATCCTTGATTGGCGATAACCCTATCTTCCCTCTTTCTTCTATTCTCTTTTTCACCAAAATCGACTCTTTTACTAAGACGGTTACAGATACTACTCTTCCATCCAGTTTTCCAATTGTCATTTACTCTAATGCACATTTGACACGGTGCGAGCGCTGACCTTGTCGATTCATAACCGTTGCCCTCGGAAACTCGGGCTGAACGTTTCATAAAATCACTCGTTCCATTTATCACTCTGTTGTGGAAACACGATTCATTCCACTGCGAATCGAGAAACGAGCTTGCAAAAGCTTTCACGCTAGATTACGAAAAAATTGCGCCATTTAGTTCGGTTAATAACGCGTCGATATTCTTCCGAGGTCAATTTTGTCCGAGATGCAACAGAGTACGTCGGTGTTAATCGTGTTTGACCATCGAGGGAAGTTCAAAACTCGGGGTTTCGGTTGGTCGTTCAGCAGAACGTTCTTGCGGTTACAATTACCGGCCGTCGAAAGTTTTTCGCCGCATCGTTACCATCCTTTGTGCTTCGATATCGGGTTGGCGATAACGTTAACCGTTTGCAATTTCCACGCGGGCCATCGGCAGCGTCGAAAGGGGAAAATGCATTTCGATAAAATCGATCGAGGAATTTTTCTCGAGGGCCAAAACGCTTCCACACTAGAGTGGAGGAACGAGTTTGTTTTGTAAAATAAATCGAAGACGATATTCATAAAACAGAATTATATCTTTTTTTTTAAATATTGGGTAAGGTAAAAGCACCAGTGGTCGACACTGTACCAGTACTTGACGCTTTTCCAAAAAAAAATATTAAATAAGTAAAGCACAAGCTGGGATAAATCAAAAGTTAATAGTCTGTATTGTATCTTATATATAATAAATTGCTAGGTCACTTAGTTCACTTATTTCAAATGTAAGTATTCCAATTTATATTACTAAGGCTAGTTTACTGATTGATTTTTCTCTTTATGTCAACTGCTAAAACAAAAGGCTGTTAACTACTAAATTTTTTATTTTTGCTTGGTATCAACTATAGAATCAAATTTTACTTTGAGAAAAAAAAAATTTTTGGAATCGCCATCAGGAATGAATACTTGTCGTAATACAATAGAAAAATAGTTTGTGCAGCAAATAATAATTATCAATTTTCCATAAAGTGAACTTAGTCTGAGCTACGTGCACAAATAGGCAAGAAATCCCTTAAAGTGTCAATTACTGGTAACTTTAACATATTTCTACTTTCATTTCACGTTTGTTACCATACTGCTATATATTATCTTTGGTCTAATGCGTGTTTTCCTCCTTACATGCTTGTAGTTTTATTCTTACTTCCATTTACACTAATCGAGCATCTTCATCGAACTTCTGCATTCAAATGAGTCGTCTACGACAAAAATCAATAGATGCAAAATCCCTTACAAATCTAAATAGCAAAAAAAATTGTCCCAAAGAAATTGCCATTATTCTTATTTACATGCGGCTCGTGGCGCGATTTGGGTTGGCCATGCCTGCTTTAAAGGATAGCGGTACTGACCCTTCGAAGGGGGTGGTATTGGTCGTTATAAGGGGCGGTATTGGCCATTCGAATCCGGGCTACGAGGTCGGCGCTCGCAAAGGAATTTTCAGCTTCCACGGAAATCGAGTCGCACCGGCCACTCGACGAGGACCGCCACGTTCGATCGCATCGTTTTTCTCTCTCATCGCTGAAACGAACTCGCCCCTTACCCTTCCAACCCCCTTTTTCCCCGATCCATGCATATATACATCTAACTGGTTTACTGTGTGTGTGTTTCCGCGTACCCGCCGCCGCTAACAGATGGGGACCAAGTCTCGCCAGAGAAAGGTAATTTTTCCTTCAATCTCGCTCTTTTTTAATCGTGCTCCAACGTTTTTCATTACGATCCGCATGAGCGCATGTAATCGTCGTACCGACGTTTTGCATCCTCGTCGACTATCACGGCCATCAAACCGAACGAATTTCTGGAGAGGAAGGGATATCCGGTCGATTAATGAAATTGGATATTTATCCAGTGAAAACGAAATGGTGCGATTCTATTTCCTCTCCTGTTTCCTCTTTTTATTAGCGAAAGGATATTCCTCGAAATTTCCGTCCGAGATTCAACCTGGGAAACTTCTTCTCTCGTGGCGGAAATAAACTCGCTAAGAGTGTTCCTTTATTGGAAATAAACTTGGATGTTCTTCGACCGTATGCAAAGATAACTTTACACTTACCTTAACCATGTTTGCTTTTTTCCTTCTCGCCGTTACGCGATCGAGTATAAAACGATTTCACTTGAATGAAGCGGACGAAGAATCTAGCGTAGAATCCTTATACGACACCCTCGAAGAGTTACATCGAGCTTTATACAATAATCATGCAGGGCCGCGTGAGTTTTTCTATGTCCCGAAGTTTATGTTTACGTTTATGTTAGTTTATTTACGGACAGACGCCCTTTGGTATATAGTATACAGCTTATAAAGAAATAACTTACGACAATACTTACAATGCATAGATACATGATGCATAGAGCAATTCGTCGATGAAGTTGATTATCGACTGTGAATTGAATTCGTAAGAAATCGAAACTACAAACATCGAGTAAGCGTGATATTTAGCTTTTATTTGCTGAATTCCGAGTTGAGAGGATTCGATGAGTTTGATGGCCGGTCGAGGACAGCAGGTCGAGCCTTCGAACTGATGTGTACCAATTGTCTTTTCAGTCGCCTCTTCCGCGCGGATACCCGCCGCCCTCTTCGACGATGCTCTTCGACGACGACCCGGGCATCATGTCCGAGGTCGAGACCTCCAGCACCGGATTTCGACGGGGCGGCAAGCAGAGGAGCAGCCTGCCCGTCGTACGGACGCCCAGCAAAACTTTGGAGCGACCACTAGGTAACTCAGGACCGATGCAATACTCCCTCGATAAACTCTCCTCGCCCTCCTCTCCCACGTCGCTTGGTTAGGTGCATGAAGTTGTTAACACTAAAGCTACCAGTCGCTGTTGAAATGTATTTAGATGTACGAACAGATATAAAATGATATTACGTATATCGATCGATGTATAAAAATAGATATTTAGTTGATTAAAGTGGGAATGGAGATGGGAAAAGGGGGTTGGTATTATAGCTGTGGTAAGGATGTGGAAATTGAGAAGGAAATAATAAAATTGTACTTCGTCGTGTATTACGGATTTTGTTGAGAAATGTCGAAGTTTCGACTCGTTAGTGTGTGTTTATCTATAGGAGAAAATTTGTTTAATTCTTTATGCCTGGCAAAAAGTTTTAATTTGAGACGTTCTATTTTAATGAGGGAAATGTATACCTAGAACAGTTAACTGCGAAATTAATTGCAGGAATGATTTTACGAAGGAGTATAGTTTGAGGAGGAAGACTTGCGTTTTTATTCGATAAAAAATGAGTTGCTCTGTAAATGAGTTTTTGTGGTAAACGATGATTTTTTTATTATACACGACGAGTATTTCTGTCAAACGTATCGGAAGAAAGTTTTAAACCGACGTGTATTCATGTCGAGCGCGGTAAACTGGTTAGAAGCAGTGTTCAAAGGTAAAATGTCACCGAATTAATGTATTGATCCATATGTTTCAACAAAATCGTAGAAAATTTTGGAAAATAGCCCACCCTCGTCTCAAAATTAGATAATTTGTCAAAGATTTATATTTCGTTCTCGAGCTTCCACTTGCTGCTTTACACGATCCGAGATGTATGTCCTTCAGAAAAATTATTGTCATTCAGGACCCAAACATTCACGTCAAATTTTTCAGAGAAATAACTTTGCAGCCATTTTAATCAATCTGGTAGATTTAGCGTTAAAAACTCATCACTATTTAAAGAACGTACCTTACTGAGAGTATAAACGAACGATCGACCTGAGGACAGTGATACAGTATTCATCAGCTCGAATCCTAAACCTCATAACTCTCCATATTTTCATCAAGAATATCCTTACCGTACCTTCTATCGAAAACACCTAAATGTATTTCTAACGCAATGTAAATTACTTTAAGAGGTTCAGGATAGAAGACTGATTTGTACTTAACTCCTTCAGGTCTGTCAAACGCTTGCCATACTTACGATAGAAAACAAAATGCAAATCGAGAATTCGCTGCAAATCAATATCAGCAATATAAATTTAGACATACACGATTACACTAATCATCGTCGAGGAATCAATGCTTCGTCACGTGAATTCTGTCAAACTGTCAAACTGGTGGGGAGCGACCCTTGAATGGAAGAAACGAATTATTCTCGGCTTGTGTACGTTTCTTCTCGCTCCCCGATAGTCGCCGGTATAGTTGACGAATCTTCCTGACAAAACAATGCATTTCTGTGGGCGATTCCCTAGGCCTGGTGTTCCTGCAGTACAGGAACGAGACGAAGAGGGCACTTCTGCCGAACGAAATCACGAGCATAGACACGGTCAAGGCTCTCTTCGTCAGGAGCTTCCCGAAGCAGCTCACCATGGAATACCTCGACAGCCCCCACGTCAAGGTTTACATACACGACAGCAACAAGGACATGTTCTACGAATTGGAGGATCTCAGGTAAGGACCAGGATCCCTCTTTCCTCCTCGAACTTTCAAGTACGTTGATCGGATTTAAGTTTCGTGCGGGAAATCCTGCGCCGCGTTACGAAACGTCTTTGCCCCTCGAAACTTTATGCCCAGTGACCATTACGCCCGATCCTTCGGTTCTAAGCGGATCGACTTGTCGGTACAAAGGATCGCAAAAAAAAAAAGGAGCCACGTCCGTTGGTAGCAATCGTGCAAAAGTCGGATGAATAAGAATCTGAAATAATAAATAGGGATCGTGAACTCGGAGAGCTTTGTTTTGTCAATACCGCGTGATCTGCGACGATGGGATATTTGTACAAATAAGTATACTTGTGTGAGGAATAGAAACCAACTTTTAGCAAATGCATGGAATAAAATGTGAGGATATAATGATAAATATCAGACTAGAGTTTGTTTTTATATCATCATCTTACTCTAATCGGATGAGTGAGATTGATCCTCTGAGTATATGTATAGAAACTGTGTGACTGTGTATAGAATCGAAGTTTCGTTCTTTGGGATTTTTTCAATGTCTCAAACTAGAAATAAGGAAATATTTGTATACAATAAGTGAATAAGGAATCCTTATTGAAATGAAATTCAATAAAGTTACTCGTCACGACCACCGCGATAACTATTATTTAATTCACTCAGCAGGAAGATTAGGAGCATCATGTCATATAAAATTCAATATAGGATCATTTTCTACGCTTTTTATATATATTAAAGCTCAAAGAAGGCCACCGATTTATTCCATCAGCCTACATTCATTGAACTAAAGAAAATCCTTACGTTATCTTATTCTTCCAGATCTCATCTAAGGGACATCAGGGATCGCAGCGTGTTACGACTCTTCGAGAGCAGCGACGGTGTAACGGGTATGCCAGGGCCTCTGGGCGTGCCAGGTGGTGGCGGTGGACTTCCTCCTCATTGGGAGGACCAGAGCTACTTCAGCGAGCCGGAATTCGACAGCGAGTATCAGCATCAGCACATCCACAAGAGCAAGGTAAGTCCCTCGCCGCCGTTTCTCGATGTCCGATATCCAAGTGTTCGACTAGCACGAAAGCTCTCTGGGCGACTGAAGGGCTTGGAGCATCAATAAGCCACATGCCGCGGGTTGCGGGGTGGTAACAGAACTCGACGAACTGCAATTCCATTCGTCGAAGAAGGAACATACTCGTCTAAGTGCAACGATCTGTTAGAACAAGAATACCTTGAATTCTCACCTTATTTATTCCCGCTCAAACACAGCATCGCGCTTCGAGGATTATTTTACAAGTTTTGAGCATAAAAAAGAAATCTCTCAAGATGCCATTTTCACAGATCGCATACTAAGTTTTTCGCTATTAAATACATGTATTGCAGTTGAAACAAGAATATGGCTTACCTTGTAATGCCTCAAGTTCTCTTAATCGTTCTGAGTGCAATGCGGTTAACAGGATAAAACGAGAATTACCACGACATGAGATTCGCACTTGATTTGGTGTCTTTCGTAAGATCGATCGTATTTATGAATGTTTTCAGCGAGTAACTAGTTTTATTCCGTCTGTGTGAAGGGGATAATCAGATCGAAACGCAGCGTTGTAACAATAGTTTCTCGTAGTTTATTCGTCATACGTCACATGTACACTAGCATGTAGCTTAAGGCTAAGGTTTGAGCTGGCAAGTCACGCGTGTGCCGATCGGCTGATAAACCTCGGTTTCGGCTGGTCGTTCGCGTTTAGTTGGCAGTGAGCACTTATTAAGACCTTAAAATGGAAGCGGCGAAAGGCTGTTATCTATAATTAACATCTACCGACGTAATACTGCTACTATGCCAACGGTGCTTTTCTCCGATCGGTCGCGACGATTCCTCCGGACGTACGTGGTTTTTATTATTCCCCACGAAGTCCCTCCGTCGCTCCTCCACTTACGCCTAAGTTAGTAACAACGATTCTATAAATAAATAACGCACCAGCGGTGCACGTGGATTAACCCTTCGTAACCGACGACAACAACGAAATGTCCTTCGATTTACGCGCTTCGCCCAAAGTCAGTCGTCGATTTCATCCCAAATTTGTGGAAACGAAGTAGACTGTCGTGAATCGCTGCTTGCTTCGAAATTCGAGGGTTAACGGTTATCGAGGATTAACGTACGAGTTCCAGTCTACGAGTTTGTACGTACCGAGCTCGTTCTGCGGTAGGACGATGATGATCGAGGACCATCCTCGTAACGACGATTTCTCTACTGGAATGGCTGATTACGCACACCGTGTTTACGAATGTGACTCAACAACGTATCGCTTGTGTGCCTTATCTCTAGCGGTTAATTTAACTCTGACTACTGTACAAAGTGATGCATTTTAAACGGTGCATAAGTTTACTACGAATCGATGCATGTATGTATGTATATATATATTCATATATATATATATATATATTCATATATATACATACATATAACGTCTAACCCCTTGCTCTATATATAAGAAATTCATTTCCAAGATCTTGCGAGCATCAAGATACCACGGACGAGTTGGTTATCCTTTGAATTCGAATTCATAATCTTCATAATTAAGGCCATACACCAAATAACGAAGAATAACATCGTTAAGGACTTCACGCACCAAGTGGTCAATAAGAAAAAGCTACACGATGCTCTTAAGATCTTTAAAATTAGTTCTTCATCCTGATATTGTAGGATATCAAATCGAAGCGCAATATCGTTTGGACGATAATCCGCACCAGGATATCGATCAGTGGGTCCGACGTGTGCCGAAGAACGATCTGGAAAAGGCGTTAAAATCCTTTGCACGTTTGCGCTGCTGGAAGATACAAGGCACCGGAGTAGAGTTTCTTCGGGACGGATCTCCAGTCCATGATAAGCGCCTTTTCGAAGGGCTCAGGGGCACAGCCGTTGCACATCTCCATCACCAGTTTGACTTCAAGCTCCGCTGGCTCCCTCTCGTTCTCCACATCCTCGTTTTTGGACAGGTCGGGACTGAAACTGGCCAGACCCGTAAAATAATCTTCGTCCAGGCCCTGGGGCATCGTGTAACCACCGTCGACCATCAGTCCATCGGTGTAATCAACGAGTCCTCGTTTCTTTTTCTCGGAATCGCGCTTCTCCAGTTTCTTCTCGCTGGATTTCTTCCTCGGCACGAAGCTCACCTGTTGGACATTCGTGGCAGATCGCAGATTTAGTTTCTTTCACATGGAGACACGGAGTTGTCTTATCGGGTGAATTTAAGACTATATAAAATTTACATAATCCTTTAACACTAAACTCTACCAATGCTGTGAAAATGGCCGGTCGTTTCTTAGAAAAGGTACAGTACTTTGAAAAAGAGCGTTTTTTAAGATCTTCCAGGATTCTACTGCAGACTGTGAATGATTCAATCGATATATGGATATCTCTTTTTAACAGCCCTTTTCTTTAAGGATATATATGGTATATATAAATATGTCCACAAAGTGGCTGGTAGGTTTAGCGTTAAATACTCGATCTTTGCCCCATGGTCGCAAAATTTTGATCAGTTCCCTCATAAGCCATGTTGAGAAATCCACGGTGTACTATCTAAGGAAATTTTTAAAAGTTCACTCCTGATAATCAAAAGTAAATAATCTTTCGAGATTTCAATTAGATTATCATAAGTTGGATAATTCCAAGACTTTACCATATTCGTTTCTCGCTTACCTTGGTCACTTGCAACTCTTTCGCGTCCCTCTTTACCACCAATTTCTCGCTGTCGGCCTCCGCCTGCATGGAAGTTGCATCTTCTTCCTCTTCGGATTCCATATTCGAGGAATCTTTTTCCCTCTTGAAGAGATTGTGATAGCGACCGTCCAAGCTCAAAGCCAGGCCTCCAGCGCTCGGTGGTCGTCGCACCGAATTACCGAATAATTGCGACGACAATGTTGGATAGATGGGGGCCAATGATTCGGGATTGACAGGAGGAAACGGTTGAGGGGGCGGATTCTGCGACATTGGCAATGCAGGGTGACGCAGCGTCACGCCATTCTTAACGATCTGGAGGGTTGCACCGGGGTTGATCTTGACCTGCAACGACGATTTTCATGAAGCTCTGTTTATAGTAATCACACCGCCTCCACGAACAATTCTAGAAACGATTTTTAAACGATTTTATAATCTATCTATCGATCCAGCTGTGTTTCGAGTGCTACATAGATCAAGACGTTCCGTGCCGGATCGATCTTTCATTACTTTCGAACTTATCTTTGATTTTCGTTCAAGCTATGCGGGGTGTATCTCGCCACGCCATTGCAATTTGCTTGTAACGTATATCTCATGATTTATATAATATATTCAATGTTTCCTTTTGCAAGGAAAATTCTAAATAGCCTGAATGGAAAGTTCAACGTGCGATGTATACGCCCCACGCACCACGGAAGGTATTAAGTAAATGGATGGAATTATACGGTCCGTTTTGTGGAATGACAAGTGTGCATGACTCGACATCCTATTCCTTGTTATTAATACTTTGCACAAATCTTGCACGTGAACCAGTTACCACTTCTTTCATCTCCGCATGTCGGATATAAACTCTTAAAAGACTCCTTTGAGAATTTGAGTATAGACTTAGGCGCAGGTTGATGCAGATTGAACAGAAACAGATGCGATTGCTTTTGAAAATTGCATTGCATCGTAACTGGATTGCATTGCATCGTACCTGACTGTTTATTTGGCCTCCTGTGAGGAAAGGACTCTGCGGAAGGGGCGGTCCGGTCACCTGTGGTCGTGTCGTCGATCTGGGTATATTGTTACCGGTATCGTGCTCGTAATGGTGCGCGTGGTGGTGCTTGTGATCCTTGTGGGCCTTTCCGACAGTCAGTGCCGATCCATAAAGCTGCAGCATCGTCAGTTCTCCCAAGTAACCGCCAGAACCTGCGGAACGTCATTGTAGTTCATTAACCCTCTGCGTTCGACAACTTTTTCGCTCGAGTAGAGTAGCTACTGGAAATGGTCGTACGATCTTCGAGCCGTTCATTCTACTGCTTTGTTACTGATTTTTTTAAAGTATAGGTATGCTGCTCTTATCGCTTGGAAGTTCAAGAAATTCTAACGTGAACGAAGACGCCTCTCACTTGCCACTCGAGTTACCGCGTGAAACTCCGTGGCGACGGAGAATCGCCTTTCGAGCACAAAGGGTTAATAGTAAATTACGATTTATATTATTACGAGTTACGTTATTGAGAAACTTTCTTAAAGGTTATTGCTCAAGGAGAACCTTGTGTTACGATGCTTAAAGGAATACTTTTATTCTTCTTTTTACCTTTTCTAGCCCAATAATGCCATTTGTCATCATCCTTATAATATGTTTCTCATAATCAAGGTCCTTTAAAGTATGGTTTTCCTTCAGAATTAAAGTTTTTTTTACCAATAAATGATAATTTAGACTGGAAAGGGTTAAAACATATTTTGGGAACACGTGTACTTTGAAAAAACTATGGGTTAAAATGTAATTAATATTATTAAGATGCACGGCTAAAGTGAACGTTAGCATTTGAAATAAATTTGTATTATGAGATCGTCTATTTGACGACAGTGTCGTAATTATGGTGGAGTTTTCAAGCAGTATTTTCTTTGCATAATTTTTTTTCCTAGAAAGAAAATATTCTATCGCGTTGACAGAAGCGTGATAATAAATAAACGATGCTTCCTTACCCGGTGGCGCATCCTCGCCCTCCAAGAAACCACCCCCAAGCTGCCGCTGCTCCTGACCGCTGATAGCTATTCCTCCACCCTTGATAACGTGCCCTACTAACTGTAACAACACAACAATTATATAAAACGCTTTTAAACCTGTACAAGTCCAATATTTAAGAAAGAAATGAGTTAATACCAACTTTAGTTAGACATGGATATTATCCAATACCAGTAGCGTACATTGTCATAAAACATCAAACCGACACTGCACGAACATTACCCTAAAAATTTCTCAGCCATACCAAAGACAACGAAATATTGCAATAATTCCGATTCCATCGTTCCATCGATCAGCGTTCCGCCTGATCCTTCGATAAAGAAAACTCACTCCAGCCGCCAGTCGAGGTCAGGAACACTTCTTGCTCGTGGATTCTCCATGGTCTAGTATTTCGATCAGTGTCTATGTCACTTTGAATTATAAACGACGGTGGTTCACGTCCGAGGTGAGTTTTGCGTAATCCGGTATTTCGTAGAGAGCAGGCGAAGAAGCACGCGATTGACCTAGGATCCCTCGAACATGAGCACAGCAGCCGCCTCGAGGATAGCTTTCTACCTTTCCGCCTTTCTGGCCGTCACGCCAGGCCGACTTTCGAGAACGTGGCGGGAAAACGATAATCCCGCGGATAGACTTCCTAGGCCGACACGCGCCCTGGTATGTTCATGCGAAAAGGAAACTCCGCTACCTGCTTTGCATTCAATCATATCCACTCTCGATAGGCCGCCGTTAGGAAATCACTTCCGTAGCCGCGAAATCTTTCGGACACCGCAGAAACACCGTCTACATCAACTCGCTTTCGAAAAAATACTTCGATGCTGTCACGAGATGATGTCAATAAAAAGATTGGTGGGCTGGGTACCTTGAAGTATATTATGCCTATCGTATATATGTACGTATGTATATGCATGTGTACATGTATACTTGTATGTATGTGCATACGATGTGTGCATGTGTATGTGTATGTATGTATGTGTATATGGTGTGTGCGTGCGTGTGAGTGTGCTGTAGTAAAGGATCGAAATTAGAGAACGTCAATAATTCCCGGTGAATGTCGACGCATGTCAAATATGATTGGATACACATACCTAGTTGACTTGGAAGTTGTGTTTTGATTTTATGAGGTACGTGCAAAATTCTCATTTCTTGTGTAGTTGATGATTATCTCACATGAAATATGTACGATGATCGAATGTTAGTTACTTTTTTTTTTTCTACACGTAAGTCTTACAATTTGGTTATACCACTATTGCTGTTTTTCCTATCTGATAACTGTACTTTATGGTATAACCTTTTATCTCTTGATGTCTTTCTAACCTTGCGTTTTGATAAAGTTTTACACTTAAGGACGATACGTTGATAAAGGATACTTTTTCATCGTTTTTCACCGATGGTTTCCTGCTCCATTTAAACCATCATCTTTTGGTATACCTCCTAAATACGTCGGTGAAAGACCAAATGCTCCTATTGTGACATTTATCGTATATGAAAAAGTTGCATCTTTGTCTTAAAATAATAAAAATATTTGTATTCAACATTCAGCATAAGTGCATGCTGGGTATCGACATTGGCTGACGTAAGTGAGAAACAATGATATTTAATAAATATCTCGTACATACACCAAGCGACCGTGTGAATGCTGACATCCACCGGAGAATATCGACGTTTGCCAGATATCGGTCTTTCATAACATATATATAGGAAATTGTATGAGATATACGAAAGTTGGGTGCGAGCAAAATTGATTTGTTCGTACAGGGCGTGAACTAATTAGCATTTGTCTTACGACTTGGCGAAGAGCCAGGATAGTGATTTAAGTAGAAGTGGCAGTGGATAATAGTAATATTAGACATACAGAGTTTCCTGGGTTCGTAAGTAGTAGGGGTTTCCACGCGATCGGTCGAAGGATGCAAACTTGATTCCCCGCGAATACCCTTCGAGTTTGTCCCCGTCTGATTAATTACTCATTTTCGTCGAATCACGAGCCTCCCGCGTCAGGCGTGACTCCGATCCAATCAAATTCTAATTTAAGTTTGACCGTAATTATGACGAAGCTAACGAGCTGCGGGGTTAAAGCATGATCGCGAAGAGTTTTTGTGTATATACGTACATGTGTACATGGTTGCGTGCGAGCAAAGACCGCGGTTTGATGGCGCAGATGTAAAAAGTCGGCGATAAAACCGAGTGTCGTGAGCTTAACAATTCCGGGGATTTTTAAAAGTCGACGAAGCGCACGATCGTGAAACGGAAACGCGAGCAATTGCCCGCTCTTTTCCCCTAAGAGTATCAAGGACATTGTGGTTCTGCTTCTTCTAAAGACACCTACCACGACCCAGATTTCGCAATTATCAATGGAACTACGTACGAACCGGTAATGCGAAACCGAGAATTTGCGAGCGCGGTGTGGATGGAAGTTAGGAGGGCGAGTGGACGGGGTTTGTTAACATTTTTACACGAACTTGCAGCAGCGAACGACCTCGTTGAGATTTAATACTGTGGCCAATGAGTCACAAGCTCGAAAAAGAAAAAGGGTTCGTGGCTGGCCAGAATGTGGTCGGCCTCGGAGCAAATTTGAAAGCATGAAAGTGGAACTTTAGAGCGTGTTAAGCGACATTGCGAATGTCGTGGAATTCGTTTGAGCCAAATGGAAAAGCAATTCTATATGAAAGACACGTAAAATAAAAAGAAAAGTGGTTCTCATCCTAGAGTGGGGCCTAAATGTGGAAGAATAAATCGCGCCATTAATTCTCTACATGATGCAACCAAGAAAAAATATCCGCAGACGGAACCTAATTCAAGCATGAGCTACGATTATGTAAATTTACATAGATTTATAAATACACACGCTGGGATAGGATATTTAGAGTGGAAAAGCTGGAAGGAGAAATCTAGCTCAAAAAGTAGGTTCTACGTAGACGTAGTGATAGTAGCCGGTAACGCGGAAAAAAAAACAAACAAGCGGGATAAAATAAACGAGAAACCTTTCCAGCCATTAATTTATCGTCTCTTTCTCTCGCTTTCAGCCAGAGAGATTGCAGGTTGGTCCAACACACGCGTCTTATAGCAAATATAATTCAGCATACACATACTCCAACACTGTGCCTACATAACCAGGATATCCAAGGTATATCTAATGCTAATTTTCCTTCTAACCGGCAATCTCAGATCCAAAACTTGACCTCCACAACTCCAAGATTACTTCAGACCTTAGATTTCGCGTGACGAATTGATTTTACGGCCGTACATAGATTTTTCCTTTTCCTCGATTATTTCCGCCGATTAATCCAACGCGACTTATCCTTCTCTGATTTTAAGATAAAAAATCACACCGTATTATACACGCCTTATCCCTCCCAGTGGTACCAGAGCCATTCCACGTATATAATCAAAAGCAAAGAGGAACCTGAGAAAAACCATGATTACAAAGCTCGACGACCTTTTCGAGAACGACTCGTCATTTCACGAGTCCGTGGCTCCAGCGCCCAACAAAGATCTTGAAGAAAGATCAGTGGCTCGGCCCTTAGATCTCTCGCCCGCCACGATGGTTCGAAGGCCACTTTAACTATCCGTGCGAGCCGCGGTGATCGATGCCAAAGCAAAGGAACCCCGCTCGAAGCTCGAAGACGTCGTATGGCTTGCTTACCCTGTTGTTGAACCCGCGACCTACGCGCTCGTCGTTGACCCAGATCTGCCATTCCCCCGTGTTCCCGTTCCAACTCTGGCAGGAGTGATACCACTTGTTCAGTCTCAGCGGATAGTTCAATCTGTACAAGGTGTGTCCATCGACGTTCAGCATGTAGTAGGAGCTCCTCGGCGTGTTGGCCACCCATGAAAGTATGCCTCGTGGCTGCTCACCGACTGGGAGCAGAAAAGTAAGTCACCTTGGGTGCCACGTTGGGAATAGGAATATCCAATTCCTTTCATATGCATCGCGATCTTTAATATCCTTCGTTGGCTGAATTCCCAACCGTCCACCCGCGCCACGCTTGGGATAATTATGCTTCAACCCAATTGCCAGCAACAATTCGGTGAAAGTGAATTCGACTCAGTTTTCAATCGGTATATTATGTGCGCATATTGATGAAAAAATAGTCGAATTCACTTTCACCGCATCCACGTGGCGATGTGCGCGGTTTATTTAGATCTAATTCAATTGTAACACCTGCCTGTAACGCATTTTTAATATTAGTTACTTCAAAATTGCGTCCCATAAGTGGGACAATGCTGGGTATTGGGTTAAAAAGGAGAAACACTTATGAATGAATCCATCGCGGACGATGTTATGAATATTCTATATTCACAAACAGAACTGTGGTATAATTCGGGTGTTAATAAAATCTATGGTCGATTGTGAAAAATTCTCGTAATTTGAGACACTGATAACCTTTCTTTCCTGCGGGGAACTTTTGAAGTCGTTGGAAAATACAATAGTATCTAAAAAAAATGAACTCCGTGTAAGGATTGATATAAAGAATTAGAAACGAGAGACCATAAATGATTTAGTTAATTATAATTTGCTCCATGTGTTCGACGGGGATAAAGCGATAAGGATACATCGATCGTCGAGAAAAAACGGCCGCGACTTTCGCTTTCTCCTATAATACGGGATAAGATAGTGTCGAGTACAACGGTGAAAGGTGAAGGAAATCGAACGACTCACCTGCGTACGAGAACAAAGGATGATCGTTGGAGTGATTGTGAAACTTGGTCCACGCGCAAAGGGTGAATTCCTTCAAGTCGGGCAGGTCCATCTTATAATGAACGTACTGAGAAAAAAAAAAGAATCCTCGTCATGCTCCCAGAATTTACACCATCGGCTTTAATGATACGTCAGACCGCGTAACAATGGAACCATATCGGATTAATTGTAGCGATACGCAAAGTGCTATAAGAATCTGGCGCTTATTAATTGTTGGTATAACATTATCTAAGTGTTACACCATCGAAAGCTGGGTTAACGAAGGACTCGGATGGGTGAGAGATATTTTGACACTGTGCGATCGCTTTACGCGCACTACAAACGATTACGCGGATCATCGCGATAAATGTGACCCAGATAAAGAGTTTAGCTCCACAACGCAAGCAATTTCTCTCGCATCGCGCGATTACGAAGCCGAACCCGCCAAAAAGGGTCGTTTAGAGGCTTCGAGGAATGCAAACTGGCCACAAGCCTAATCCTTTTGTGGCGCCACGCATCGTGTAATTTTATTTCCATTTTCGACCCTGTCAGTTTTTCACTTCCCTTTCAACGTGCTCTGCCTGTTGACTCTTACCACTGCTCGATCATCGAATTACGCGTCGTAGTCAAATTCGTCTCGCAGTCCTGGTCTATGCTATCCGTATTACATCGTGAGCTTCCGCATTCAACAAGCACAGCATTACATAAAAATCAACACGTAACATTCTTATTCGAACAACACATACGCATGGTAGGAAAAAAATTACGATTTAGTAGTTTATAATTCGCGAACATCGATATCGCACTAGGTATCGCGTGTTTTATACACTCGACTCGGTTCATCGAGAGTACAGAAGGCACATTCAGCTTTCCATTTTGACGACAAACTTCGATATTCGTATAACCCGTAGGATCGGCTCAAATTAATTCCACGTGTTCTTGTTATCCATCGACTTATTCGTGGGGAATGTAGAAGGAATGGTCGGCTTTCCATTTTGACGATAAACTGCAACGTTCTTGCAACTTGTACGATCGGCTCGAATTAATTCCACGTTTTCTTATTATCCGTCGACTTGGTTCTCGAGAGCGCCAAGAGGACCCGGTTAACTTTCCATTTTGGTGATAAACCTTTGATACTCGTACGATCGGCCGAGATTTATAGCACGTTTTCTTGTTATTCGCTCCTACATGATTTTAAACGCTCTCTAGGGCATTAATGTTAACCACTGATCGTTGGTCAATGTTGGCAAAAAACGGCTGTTATTTAATACCAACCGAACATTGCGTATGATGCCGGCGTAACGTCGAGTTAATTACCCGGATGCGGTATCGTTTCACGATCGGTTCGCGGCGGTTTCGCGAAGGCCCTTGGGTTTTACAAGAAAGGTTTTTAATTAACCGGTATTTTAGAGCCGAGCTTCCGCCCGCAAGCTGAAGTTGCACAACGGCCGCGATTTGAGTCACTCTCGACATCTGTCATTATCAACGAAATTCGACAGAAGGACGAGAGATCCCTTCCCGATCGTTAATCGCAGACGTTGCGCAAGCCGCTCGGACGCAATTAACCGGAGACAAAGGCGGCTTCATGAGATTTTAATGCGCCACGTTCTGCCGCCCCTATTCCTGAATATCAGCTTCTTCGTACGTCGATTTGCTATGCGTCGTGGATTACGTGGGGAATATGCAGTCGTACGAATTTAAACCGCCAAATGAAAGACGTTGAATTGTACGAGGCACTGAGAAAAAAAACGATGATCTGGAAATCTTGGTCTGTAAAGGAAAAAGTAAAAAGATAGACGTATACATAGTGGTACTTCTGCACGATACGTTTTTGCATGGTAGCTTTGTTTGCGCACTATGATCGCTTTCGAACTATTTATTTCGAGTCGATTGTCTTCATTATATTTTTAATGTACTTATAAAGACTTCCGCGAAAAGTGGTTGAAACCGCGTTTTCACTTCTTGGTATCGTTTGTCTTCATCGGCTTACCCTGGAATCCGGGTTTATTATTCGACGCGGAGTGGTCTTGAGTACTATCGAGAATCAGGAAAGGCCTGGATTGAGGATTTAATTGCATCAGAGACCGTATCTATCGATGCTTTGGCAGTTTCCCCCTTCAGTTCCCCAGGAATAATCGTATAAATACGGTAGAAAGTCGCAGTGCAAACTGGTTTTTATTGTGCTAGCGCAACCCCTTACGTTAATTTCAGGACAATCTCCTTTAGATCGCCCGCTACATTCTTTGCGATTTAATAAAAAAATTTCACGCGTGATTCCGGCTAGAATAGAAATTGTACGAACTTTACTACCACAAAATATTTTTTTTCTGTTGCAATTGAAAAATAATCACATTTGTAAATAAAAGTGACTCTTCGTGAAATAATTTCGTTACACGACTAATAATTGTTCACTTTACATATATATCATCGCAGTGTTTTGTCCGTTACTTCATTTAACCGTTAACCTAGTTTCCACGATCGCGATAGACAATTGCTATTGATTAACGTGCTGATAGAAATCGGAATCTCCTTTTTCCCCCTGATCAATTATCGAATACTTGACCGTGAAAAACGATGTGCGAAAATTCCATAGAAACCTGCTCGATCTTATTGTCTGAAAATCTCGCCTCGAAGCGTGCCATTACGTTTATTACACGTTCTTTAAAGAGCTCGTGACAGGCATGCATTATGCGCCACTCAAATCCATGTCTCGGGATAATCATTGTTGCGAAACTCGGAGCAATTAATCAGCCGTGGCTGACACCTCTGATAAATGTCCCTCGATCGCTTTCATACACATTCCAGGCCTTTTTTCATTCATCCCAAGCGTGAAATAAAAAACATGAATGGACGTCCACACGTGTATCTCCGGATCGCGGCGCGTTAGTCCTTCCGCTTCCAGGCGCGATGTAATAAAGTGTCTCCTAGATGCGCATGCGCACGAGCACGATCTTTTATTATATAT
>JBCFXI010001039.1:0-80730 GCA_038496175.1 Ampulex compressa
TATAGAGCTGAATATACGCTAACAATGCAAATGGGTTAAGGATCTCGTCAGATGGTTGCAGATTAATTGGGGTTTATTCATTTTGTGATATTGGCAAACTTGACGGCCAGATACCCGGCCAGAAATCGGCAATAGGTGGTTTACTCGCATCCAGGACGACGTCGATCGAAAGGTTAAAGGACGTCATCAATATCTCGTGGCAAAGTTGCTTGAACTTTCGAAACTAGTAATCTTTCGTTTCGCGTTTCCTCCTAATTGAACCAGATCCTTACGTGTGGAGGCGGGGGAATATTATCCTTGATCAAATTACGGTGCAATTTATGCGCGGTACGTGTCACGAGATTCGGGATTGTTTCTTTTTCTTTTCATTTAAAAAATTTCATTTTATTTAACCTTCGATCTATGATTTGGCCAAGTGCCTCTTATTCATTTTTATGCTATGAAGATTGCATATTCGTGTGATTTTATTCTGTATTGAAGATTAATCCGAGAAAATTTAAGGCTAGTCAGTTTTCCCATATGCGTTTTAATATCGAAATACGATACGATACGATAAAATGGTAATAATTGTGTTTGTATTGGACATAGATAAGAAGGAGAATAAATCTTTATTGTATGAACATAAAACGAGTATTGTTTAATACCTACAGAAATGTTTACTGCTGCACGAACATAAACTTATTTTCTTTATAACACACTTTGATATCTTGTAAATCTTTTCAATAAGTCTCGATAAATACCAAGCAATTTATGAACTTCTTTGAAGAAGGGGATAATACACAATGCATATTAATAGATACTGCATCTTTCCCTTATTTATTCTAAACTAAAGGTGAGATGCAAACACGAGTTATTAGACACACCTTGAATTTCCAGTGCCGTCCTGTCATCTTCGAAGTTCTTTCAGGTGCAACCCGATGATCTTGATTTGGAAACCATTAAGACCAGTAAACACAGTACACGTCACGGCAGTGCGGAAATTTTTGCACAATGCGCTCGAATTTCGAAGCGGCGCCTCCTTTCTTCGTCTTCGTTCTACCGTTACTTTCCTACTAATTAGTAATTACCGGGATTGCAAGTCAAGTGCCGAATGCACGTACCCACGCACATGCATAAATGCATACAGTTGCGAAGTGCAGCAGCCGCGGCGGCGTTAGTTGGGTACCTAGCATGTACTACACTGCCGTCCAAAAGTCTCTGATCACTTACGCGTCCCTGGATATTATAGAAATATATTGCTGATACAATCTTGTAATACAGATACGATTCTGTAATAAACAGATATATAATATATTGCAGATGCAGTTCTTGGCCATTGACTTATGTCTTATGTATTGATCAGGTCTAGATATTTCAGTGTGCAATTTTTTCCACGATTTTTTCAAAGATATGGCTTAATTCACCACCTGGTATTTATGATTTTTAATTTTTTTTTATCCTTAAAATTTCATAATCTTAATTGTCTGAGCCACGCATTAGCGGTACTACTTTTCGTGTATTGATAAAAATAGTTATTATGTTAGTGGAAATGCTTATTTATTATGTCAATTTGGTATAGCATGTTGTTATAGAACAATGTGAATAATATTTACTGAGCCAATTATATTGGTAACATTGTTATAACGATGGCAAAGTTGTTTTTTCTAACTTTACTAGGATACTTATCCTAATTTAGTAATAATAAATGTCTTTCATGGCGGTAACACGATATTAAATAAGAAAAAGATATATTTTGTTATTAAATTTCTTGTCACATAGAACCATCGTTGACATACATTTAATGATTCAATCAGATCATTCGCGAACTATATTATGCACATAAGTTTGGCAGCCTAAATATTTATTTAATCAAATCTCGAGTTCTGATGAGACACCCTTGTATGGCATATTCTAACATTCAACACAAATTTAAACTTACAAAAAACATAATTAATAACTTTATGGAACACAGACTTTAAAATTAAACTCTATTTTCTGTTAACCAATATGCAACAGAATTTTCCGCTATAGACGAATCACGTAACCAAGATTACGGTCTCTCATTTTCAACGTTTGACCTATTCAGGGCCTTAATCATGGTTTCCTGTACACAATGTGTTAGGAAGGAATTGATGCAGATACAGGCAAGTGGTGTACAAATATTGAGAGCGTCAGCGATTTGCAATGTCACCAGATACTGTCTGGAGATGCATGTGCGATAGTCTGTCACAGTCATGAAGATCCGCTTGCAATCTGATATGTTAATTGCTCAAACGAGGAACAAAATTGACATTGGCGTTTATAGTTTACGTCACAGATCATAGATTATATTTCTTCTGATATACTGTGTTGGTTGATATAAAAAACAGTCACTTTTGCGTAGAAGAAATCCTGATTGTGTCTAGGAAAGCTGAAGCACTATAATGCTTCACTTAAACGCGTATAGCGATGAATCTTATTATCCAATTGCATATCAATAAACTGCATAATTGATTCCCTAATTTGTGCTCCATATCTAAAAAATCACAAGGGCAACTTACGGCCTAACTTATATTATGTCAATGTAATTAAGATGGAACGACAGTGAAGTCAAAAGGATTCATTATCTATATAAAAACTGATATAGTAGAACTATTTCGACCTTCAACCTTTAAATAATTACTTCTGACATATGCAGTAGGGAGAAGACGATTAGACAAGAAGTTAACGCGTAAAGTTAAAAAAGAATTGATCGCATTTCGGTATTTCAATTAAAATTTCTCTTCCAATAATAATGGTGCATAACTGCCCGACACGATCAAGGCACCATCGACCGATTTTCATTCCTCTCGGAGCTAAAGACAAGCCTCTGTGGTATTATTTATCAGCCCGCGATCGGATCCGAGCGTGCGGCTTTAAATAAATAATGGCGCTTGTTCGGGAGTGCCTGTCGAAGGAATTAAGTTCGACAAGCGATTTGCTTTATTGGAAATATATAGGGGCCAGTGTGACAGCCATCCCAGTTTACTCTCGTCAGGTGAACTAATTGCCATGCCGCGCAAGCGAGGTATGTCGGTACACATAAATTTTTGAAAATTCGGTCACTCATACTGCTGGGCCTCGTGCAACAAAATCGTGGAGCCGTTACGTTTTATTTCGAGTTCGATTTTAGAGCCTGAGAGCGAAAAAGGTCGGAGGAAATGGAATTACTCGTGGAGGAACGCAAAGAATCGTCGGCGCGTACGTTTTTAGAAAGTGCAATAATATCATTCTCACCGGCGGATGAAAAATCATGAATATTCCAGGTGCATACGAGGGTAAATACAATAGATAGAGTGTGGTGTATTAATCGTGGAATTCTCTGAGATCCAAGTAGATTGCCACTGCTCTCTTATTTTCTCCTTTTTTCAATCTAGTGGGAACAGTTTCATGTGCACGTGGGTTTTTTTTTCTTACCTTTAACGAACTTACATACCTACATTGATCTCTGATTAATCCATACCAGCTTGGAGGATATTACTATAAATTTTACATGTCCGGATCTAAACGCGAATTTAGATTATTGATCTTTTTTTTCTGTTTACTCGACTTTTAAAGAATATTCGGCTTTTCGATGTAAGTATTGAAGCGTATATTGTGGCTAGCAAGAATTAATTACAGTATTTTCTGCGTAATTTAAGTATAAAGTGTACTGGTATCGCTTTATTGAATTACTAACTGTGTGTATTTCATTAACAAAAGTGTATTATGTTCACAGGCTTTTGTGAAAATAAACTCTTTTTGAATGTACATTCTTCCTATATTAATAGGATAGGTATGGAATTCTTGTTGTTTTAACAATTCTTTACAGTGTAAAATAAAAATTATTCGAAATAAGAATCGATAGCTTTCAAACTATCATATTGAATAGCATATTTTTATATTTCGTCATTCAAGCAAATTGCGAAGAAATTAATCCAAATTAGCGCTTCTTAACAATCTTAATCAATAAAAACACAAAGTGCATATGTGTTCTTTATCATTTTATATTCCACATTTTTTCCCTATGTAACTAAAAATCGTATAACTTTGAATTACATTCTCTTGAATTGGAATCAACGTCTGAATAATATGAAACACAAATTTTACACACGTTATACAATTATCCTATTGTACAAAGATTTACTCAATCTTGATTATTTACAAGCAAAATATACATTTCGTAACATAAACTTTGCATGACCGTGTATTCAAACTTTGATCAAATTCGTGCAAACGTGTAGACCATGTAACACGCTTCAACGTATATTCAGTGCAAAGCGAAGGAAGCTTCTATCAAGCTCATTAAAAACATAAAAAATTTCATTTTATGCAGAATTAAATCTTTCCATTAAATCGCGTCATATCTGAGCATAGCCGCATCTATTAATTATAAAGCGATAAGGATAATTCGTACTTTATTTATTGTCTTCCGATCTGAAATCGCTTTTTATTCTAAAGTTTGTAGCTGAATCAAAATCGATAACAGGAAGTGCTTCTTTCTAAAGCAGATTGCACTGGGGGATTAGCCAATTGCACAATTTGACAGCTTTAATCAGACTCCTCTGAGATCTTCCCCTTCGCGGCGTGGCGCGATTAAAGGTTTGCTGGTATAGAACGAGGAAATCGTCAATTTGTCGCGATTTGGTGCGACAGATCGGCGTTTTCATGCACGCGATACCGCGAAGTATCTCCTGGTTTCCGTTTTGTATTTCGATATACGGTGATTACAACATGCACTCTACGGTTCTTCCTTTCCACGAAGATGGAACGCTATGTACACCGCGCTGTAAACAAAAAACATCCAATGACTGCTTTTCGAACGGCGCAAAATTTGGGAAAAACTGGTCCGAGGAAAAAATGAGAGTGAAGTCAATATTAGTTCCTACTGGGATGCTCGGAAATGTACAAAAATATGGACACAGGATATTCGGTTCGCTCGATAAATTGCGTAAATAGACCAAGTTAGGAGTTTTAACGGTACATATTGAAGGTAAAAATTAATGTCAATATTTTTATCAAACGAAAACCAATCCGGTGGCCGGACGAAAAGGCGATCCAAAATATTTTGATGGTAGTCCCTTTCTTCCCTAAGGATTGTACGTAAATATTACATAAAACAGGTAATCATTCGCATATTAATATTCGCAATATTTCTGTGCCATATTTATATTTCATATAGCAATATAATCTTCCGCGATTCTTAAATCGATATAAATGAAGTATAATTTCTCCAAACCATCCATCCAATCCTTTCGCCATATAAATCGTTTATTTTGAAAGCGCTCTAATTTATATTTCAATCGAGATTTTCAAGAGTTTGCGTTTCAATCAAATTAAAAATATACGTATAAGATACCAATGTGTTACACCACTTAAGTGTATCTAAAAGTTACATTTACAATTCCTATTAAAATAATAGCAATTATTGAGCGAATAATAATGTTTTCATAGCACAAATAGTATTAAGCTACTTTTAAAATGAATACTACTTAATTAAAATGACTCACATGACTGCCTTGGGACATTTGAAAATCCGCACTTTTGGCCATTATCAATAATGTATTGTACTTAAGTCACTTTCAAAGTAATGTTTTTAATTATCGAAATAATTGTAAAAATTGATTCATCTAAAATTATCGCATCCTCTGAATATACTTAACCGTAAAATTTTATTTATGACAGCCAACTCAAAGTTATGCACGTTAGTAGACTCAGAAAAAAAAACAATTAACAAATGGACTTAGGCCACTTTCAAAACAAACGGCTCGTACAGACTTCGTCGAGATGCATGTGCAACGCAAGTGCATCCAAGTACGTACGTGCACATAGTTAAAGTGCAGCAACAGCTCCACGTCGATTTTCCTTCCTGTCGTTGGAGGCAATTGATATTTATGTCCAGCTCCCTAGACCCTCTTTAAAATCTTACCAGGGATGCCTGCATCGCGTGTTCATGCGATCCATACGCGAAGGTCGTCCAGTGTTCGCTCCAGTTTTCGTGCAAAAAAGGACGAAGAGAAAAGAAAATCGAGTGGCGGCAAAGTCGAGAGGGGCCGCGCGTCCATTCCCCCCTTTTTCTCCTGCAAAACGCTGCGCAGACCGAATGGCGCCTCCTAGAATCTCAGGTTATACGCTCTTATATTTATAGTCTTATTTACAGTGGCCGGAATAGGAGGTTCCAGGCAACGTATATCCGCCCATCCTAATTCCACCTCTCCGTTAATCTTTGGCTAGAACGGTTTGTCTTGTAACGATTCCTTTATCGTGCTTAGGATCCTTTCTTCCGAAGTTCCGTTTCGAGGTACAGGTTGATTTGTTAGAGCCTTCCGTCACGTCGATTTAGTGTTCTACCACGGATTAATCGCAATACGATCCCTGCTCAGTCTTTGGTTAACGCATTATTCGTTACGGTAAGAAATTAGAGTGAAGCGCGTTAAAGATATTATACAACATTATACATGGCATTATATTAAAAAAATGTTATTTAGTATGAAACGGTAGAGAAAGACATTAGTATCAGTGTTTCTTTTATTTTTTATTTTTATTATTTTATTTCTATAAAATCTTACTTATCAGTATTTTTTTTTTTTCATAAAATTCGCGCCCAAAAAAATGTTCTCTGTAAATTAGAGACGCCAATGAAAAATGTCGGTATTTAGTAATTAACACTAGAACTATCGATCACTTTCAGAACATATTTAGAGCAACGCGGATATCTAAAAAGACAAAAGAGGAGAAACAGGAAATTTTAATGAAATAATATAATCTAAATACAGCATGAAAATTATGGAAAAACTCAGATGACCAGAAACTTATCAATCATTTTGACTGATTTGGCAGTCCTAGTTGACTGTTAACCGTTTCTAACATATAATTAGGGTAAAATTCGACGCTTCGCTTTTAACTTGAGATTATTTATAATTCAATGTCTATCGCGTAGAAATGATGTGGAAAGATAGGCATATCTAATCGATACGATTCCCGGATTATTAATTCAAAGTTTAGCGTTGGCTTTCTCCCCGATAGCCATTTGTCTTTCCTTAGATTATGGCAAAACCCCTTACATGCCATAATGACGTTGGGAGCTCGATTATGGGTCCCTTATCTCTCCTGGAGCCATTGCAGCGTAGTTGAAACGTTATATTCACGATGGTCACTTTACGTTGATACTGCGAAAACGGTTAGGGAAACTCACGATTTACTCGCGCTGCTTGAATACACTCCCTTACATCTAAACACGGCTGCAATATTTTCCTTCAGAAATGTAGATTTTTCATATAACCCTTAACGAACGAGCGTATTTTTCTGGAAGAATGACCAGTAGACCTTCCTTTTTTACTGGAGCGAGAAAAAGTACGCGATTCATTTTCAGCGATAATAGATAGTATATGAATAGATATGTTCATACAAAAAGATAATCAAGTGGAAATTAGAGAAAAATAATCGGGATTGAAATGAGCGAATAGATGTGTGTATGTAGGGATATCACGCCGCGCCGCCTGTATGGCGACATTCGATTCTCTTGGAATATTTATAATGTCGAGAATATGGCGGCATTCGATTTTCTTGGAATATTTATAACGTCGCGAATATGGCGGCATCCGATTTTCTTGGAATATTTATAATGCCGCGAATATAGCGGTATTTGTTCACTAAAGGTTAAAGTACAGCCTTGAAAAAGGGGATCATATTGTGTCTAATGCAATAACAGTGGCATCGTGGTTTCTCTGCAATTTGCAAATTGAATTAATATTGCACGCTAAGCGCAGAGCTCAGTCGGCACGTCGCCAGATATCACACGAAGAGGATGAATATCCGATGGTAGAGTTTACTAACTTCTCGTGGCTTACAAGTTTGTGCTTTTAGCCTGGCGAAAGTTTACGTGCAACACTGGAAATATTAATACTAAACCTACGAAAGCGGTGAAAATGACCGGTCAGTTGTTTTTTTTTAAGAAAAATTGCTGTATTTCGTGACAATTTTTGAGATATTCCACGATTCTACCGCGGTGTGCGAATCATTCTATCGATCTATCGATATCTCTTTTTAATAGCCTTTTTCTTTAAGGATAATCATGCATAAATATGTCCAGAAAGTGGTTGCTGTGTTTAGTAATAGAGCACGAAGTTTTAACCCTTAACAGGAAGGATGATTTTTATTGCACGCTTCAGCACAAATTTGCAACTGACAACAATGATTTACACCACGAGATTGACAGGTAAATTTTATGAAGCTACTGAACCGTTTCCGCCAATACAGTTAACAGTGGCTGCAATCCGACAAAGCAAAAAGGCACGCGTGTCTGTCAGACACATCATTCCTGTTAAGGGTTGATGTAAATCTCGATCGCGTCCGAATGAAATCGACGCGTTTAACGTAATCGATCCAGCGAGTTTGTTTTAATATGTGGTACGAGCGATTGTAAAATAAATTCTTTTGTAAAAATAATCTGCAAAGCAGACACGT
Source organism: Ampulex compressa (assembly GCA_038496175.1). Taxonomy (NCBI): domain Eukaryota; kingdom Metazoa; phylum Arthropoda; class Insecta; order Hymenoptera; family Ampulicidae; genus Ampulex; species Ampulex compressa. The sequence continues at coordinate 8,443 of JBCFXI010001039.1, forward strand.
ACGGTTACACGGAGCTCTGCGCACGAAGAGAATAATTCTGAACATTTTTCGGATAATCCACATGCATTGTTGAGAGCGCTTTATTCGAAAACAGTGTCGTATAAACCGAACTTTATTCGGTATTTACGACCTGTCCTTGCACGAAGAACCACTTTCTTTGGTTCGTATATAATATTTATTACTGCACGCCGTATATAAATAGCTCTGTTCATCGCAAATTTATTGTAAAGACGATATTTATGTGTAGAAGGTGATAGCGTGAAAATGCATCAAAACGGTTCACGTACTATTGGTTTAGACAAATTTCGAACATTGTGGTGTGTCGAGATGAACTACAAATCGAGTCGACGTTACATTTCCCTGTTAATGTTGATTGCGATGGACGTGCGCATGCAGCTCAGACTTTTCAGTGCCGGATGTTCTCGAAATCCAATTAGATGTGCAGCGGTGTAAATAGATCGTTCGATTAGGAATTTGGTATAAAACCACGCTAAATGCGAATCGCGCTTTGTAATTTAACTTTAAAATATTCAGTGTAAATCTCTTATTACAGTCGTACAAATGTTTCACTTTGTTTAACTTATGAAGCCTTTCTTAAATATTCCTCGTTGTAAGTGATAGGTACTCTCTTATATACTAATACAACGTGAACTAGAAAGATTGTGATCTGTGATCTTCTATTTACCCTTAAGTCTCAATTTTAAATCCTGTATTTTTAGTCACATGAAACTTGATCCATTATTTACCATTGTCCCTTTTTTCGGACGCTTGCTTTTTATTTATTTCCACCCTAGCAGTGGAACTTTTAGTTTTTATCGTTGTACCGAATTGTCATATTGAGTGCTATGAAGGTTACAAACTCGATAAAAATATTTGTTCTCTAATTGGCTTACCGTAGGAAATGAATTAATTAGTACATTTTTTATATTTGCACTTGGTTTTGGCACGTAACAGGTTAATACAACTTACGATAAATACGTTGTTTTGATCATTTGTTTGAGCACCTGTGTTTGGAGCTTGGCCCCCTCTTCCTCTTTTATTTTGAATACATCTTTTATGACTAGTTTTTCAGCGAATCGCAATGTAAATGTTTGGATAATTCGTTGAAAGTTTTTCTACATGCTTTTTTGTACGAAATTAGCTGGCAATACTGAAATCTTATCGGTCTATTCGAAGGTTAGTTTGACCAGTAATGGTGTAGACTGCGGTAACGTAACGAGGCGGCATTAGGGCCGTGGCAGCATTACATCCAATTGCTTTGGCGCGCGCCTCGATCGCGTTAGTAGATTACATCACTAACACCTATATCGAGCTCTGGATTCGAACGATGTAATTTTGCTGAGAACACCTGCATGCATGCTTCTCAAGTAGGATGATCCAGGCTTAAGTGTAACTTTAAATGAATTCTCCATGTATCGAACGAATCACTGAACTGTCTTTCATTGTCGACGATTGTCCTTTACTCGAATGTTTGCTTAAGAAGAAAATGCACATTCTTCCGTAATTGAAGATATTTATTCTCATGTTTTGATTTGATTCCATTTGATTTCCTCATTTTGCAATTAATTAAGATAGCATTTGAGGTGATAAGGCTTCATGAAATGGATGCTTGCAAATGTTGATTGGTAATCCATGATCCGCGTTTGATTATTTGATTAAATATTAGGCGGTGTTAGCCATACCTGTTATACATGTTATACGATTCTGTGGTATTGGAATATAATAATTACCATTCGTATTTAGTTTCTCCAGTCTAGTATTTAACACATTTGTTGCGGGGTTGATATGTGATCTCTCCGAGTTTTCTTTTCTCTCGTTAAATTTATTTTTCATACGCTCATATCAGTTTATGCGAGAACACCGCTATACTCTTTATTTTTAATTGCATTTTTCCAGCTGGTATGTAACATTTTTAGAATTTAATTTCGACTATATAAAACTGCCTATTTGATTATCTCGTATGTTATACAGACTACTGTATCTAAAACATGCTATAGGTAGATATATCTAGACTAACTTTGACATCATATTCTTTTTTAAGTTTCAACAACGTTATCAGTATAGACATCATTTTTTAAGGTGCAACTGTTAGTAGTATGCTTTAGTTTTAGCCAGTGTGCCATGCATCAGAACTGTAATTAGATTATTTTTGCTAAATGCATTTACCTTTCTGTTTCAGGACCTGCAGATTATATATTATGGACTCCTTGGCCTGGAGGCACTGCGACCATGCAGAGATTCAATTCTCCGTGGCCTCTGCAAAATCGTGCGCTACGAGAGGCACCATGCGAACCACGTTCTCTATTAGTAAGTACTCCCACAAGCATGTTCTTTGAACTAATTTTAAGAAACATGATTTTTACTGATTTTGCACCAGATACTTTTCAACACGATGAAACATTAATAAAACATAATTATTTTTGCAATGTTTCCATGTGTAAAAAGAAAGTAATAAAAACTGCGTCTATAGTACATAACTTTATTTTATTAGAATTGGATTTTCTAAAATTTTTCTAAAATTTGGATTTTTTCTCAAATTTTAAGAGATACTACAAGTCTTCAAACACGTTCATATATAAAGTTTTACTCGAATCCTCTTACTTGAAAAGTATTTCAAACTTGTATTCTTTCATTATTTGCATTATGTATAATAAGAGGAATGATTGAGAACTTGTGTTATCCATGTAGAAAGCTATCGAACGATGCCGTAGAATTCTTTTTTACCGACCACCACGTGAATATCTTACCGCAACTACTTACCGACGAAGCAACGTTGCAGTGGTTTTACCTATGACTGCAAACTGTTTTTCCAGATGCAATTTACATAATATAGATGGCTCTGCACGGTAGTTTTTCTTTTAAAACCGCGAGGAAACGATGGAATTTGCACGAAGTCCATCGGTGATTTAACTATTCTTTAGAAATTTCACAAGGTAAGAGCCTAGTGCGCAAACAGTGCGTAAAATAATGAGTCGACATCCTATTTTCTTGTTACCGATATCTCGCAACGTTCGTGTGCGCCGACCATATAAACTCTCAGCTAGGATTGTACTTCTTACTGCTAGGAACGCGCCTTCAAGAAATTCTTTCGGTTATGTACCCATGAATATCGACGTCTAACAAGAGTGTGAGATGCGATTAGATTCGACTGCCAAAAAAAAGATAAAACATATTGAATCGCATAGATAATAATAAACGATGATAATTGACACATATCCGATCGGCAATATTATTTCAATTCGCGCGATATGATTTATCAGATTCTACAAATGTCACCAGTTTTTATATAAAAGAAAGACCAATTGAAAATATGGAAAACTGAGTAACGAGAATAAGAAAAACAAATGACGCAGGTACTCGTTGCTCAATTGGATTACATCAGGCGTTGGAACGAGGAAAATTCTTTACCCGGTCAGATGTGCACTGACATACCGAATGGCACTTTGCAATACATTTTGAATAATTTAATAGCACCTCTTCTGTCCATTCGTGTTCATTTGCACTTACAAAACGCACGAGCACAGCGCATAGAGTCGAGTGCCATAAATCCAAAGGTGATTATGTACTTCGTGTGCACTCGCTCGAATAGCCCGGTAACTTAACGCATGTGTGAGTACAAATGCGGAAAATGCCCTCTCTGTCCATACCGCAGTTGTACTTGGACTCTTTTTCTGAATAACGGAGGTGGAAACTTCCGGTGCGCTTGCCACATGGAAAGGAGAATTACCCGCGATTTTCAGTCAATCCAACCTTGTTTTTCGTTTGGAGCTTCGTACTTTACCCATCCCTTACGCTCCATCATGATTGCAATATTAATGATTTTCAGTTAAAATTATCTTCCCTGTTTGGAGCCAAGTGGCTTACGATCAATATACTCATGTTATCAGTACATATGCAAATGGAAATAGATGCTGACCTTATAAGAAATTAGCGATAAAGTATGCGCACGTTTATCAACAGGAGAGTGAAGTGTAGTGTGCTCAAGGTCATTATAGGTTTTATTATAATAATATGACACGATATTACGTTGTAAAGTTTATGAATATTAAATTTTTCCTTGGGATACCACCTTGTGCTGTGCGAAGTAATGCTCCTGTCTACTCGTGGAATTATTCGAAAGCGACTCTAATATTGATCTTAATTAGTCATGCTCTTCCATTGGTGACTGTTACACAGATATATTACGTCGGTAAAATGTATTTTGCAAGATTTTAAGAGGGGCTCACTTCATGGAAGTACGAGAAAATAATTGATAAAACAATGGATATGTTGAAATAATCCAAAATTGTTAATGCAAATTTGTGGGATGGTATTTTTCAAACAGACTCATGATTGTTTTCAGTACTGGCGAATTGGCCACCAGCTGGTACATATTACTCTCCGGCTCGGTGTTCATCGATGGATCCATGTTCCTGCCCCGCCTAAGGTAGGTTTTTAAACGTTCCTAATATTTCCAGGATTGGCCGTTGTATAATTGGTCGCTTTAATTGTACACCGGTTCGTTTACGATAACGATTTTTGCACAGCGTTACCTGCATCGATAATTTAATCCCGATGAAGAGGGTAAAGCCGTACTTTCTCTCCGTGTTTCGGGTCTTTAATTAAGGTCTTTTAATTATCCGTGTTTACGGCTGCTCCGTATCGCAGATTAATCGTGAAAGCGTGAGCGGATTACGCTTCTATAAAAAGAATTCTCGTAGCAACACTGCGTTGCGTTGCCTGACAATACGATTTAGGATAATATAATTCTACGCGTAATATTTTTCAAGATATTGTAGAACAACGTTTCCATTAATGACAGGAATATTTTAACGGTATAATAATGTATATCTATTTTTTTATTTAATTTCTACATTGTACATTATAATATCTCTGCGTGTGTAACGTTCTATATTGTTTATAACCGATGTTTATCGAACGTATCTCTCATAGATCATGATATCGCGAATTTAAGAATATATTGGTAATGCCGCTATATTGAAAATACATCTATCAGCTTATAGAGATGGACTCAGGTCGTACGTAATACATATGCATTTCTCATGGAATCTTTCCAACGATATTTGCCTCTTTTTTGTTTTCAATATCATGGGCAATTCGTTTTGCGCGAAGAAGCCACGGAGATAGAAATCGATCGTAGTACTTGTATCTGCGAGGAGTTTGCGCTTGTATCGGGTGTACGGATTGTAAAGGATTCGTGCAAAAACTTTCATAATGAGTACTGAGCATCCCATAGCTCCTATTATTCTTTCTTATAATATGCAATATTATCAAAAAGCAAGATCCTTTCCCACGTGATAGATATGTGTACATTTTGCATAATTGTTAGAAAAACAAATCAGCGCCAAAATTTTATATGATTAATGAACCATAATTTCTAGTAATAATGCCAATAATAAGCTTGGGATATTTGTATTGTGTTACTGTAAAAGTAATGTTAGTTTTAACCTGACGATACCCAATTCTGCAGTGCAATGCATTAAATATTCTGTTCATGAATACAACGATTTTGCATAGCGGATTAATAAGGCACTGCTTGTCTAAAATCAATATCACAATCACGCAATATTTCGCTACAAAGCGAAACCTACTCAACGTATTGACTTTTTCGTTCACGGTATATACGAGAAATACATTGAGCTCGCTCATAAATCGTTCTCCGCCAGGGTTACGGTCGCAGTTTTCTTTCTCTGTGTTTCCCGAACCACGGAAATTCTCATTAATCGTGTAACCCCATTCCTCGAAAAAGACTGCCGTGACACTCGCAGCAAAAGTATTAGATAATATTATGCTTTTAATGAAATTTAATATTCCAACGTGAAATATGGATTTCCTCCAAATTTGTATGCACATTTTCTCAGTAATTTATGCGATCGCCCTCTTTATTCACATACATCGATGATATTAATTTCGAATGATACGGACATTTCAATTACACTTTTCGCACACGTATCGAAAACATCACGACGTGAAATTTACAATAGAACGCCCGTGTACCGTAGATATTACTCGTCTTGAATGAGATTTTTTGCTTCGTTCAACACGAAGGTGGATCAATTTCATATTGTGCGTATCTTCTTGTTTCCGCAAAAAAGCAAAGCACTAATCTAGTCTTCGACTATCACACGCTCGAGCGCCACTTGGTGGAACATAATGCTTTCGTGATCTGCCTAGCGTATAATTCATCGAATCATTCTTCATATAATTTAATACTTTACGCCCGCAAATTATTCCCTATCAGTGGCCGACCCGGTGGTTTTTCTCGTTTTCCTCGGAACGAAATTAGTCTACGTGGCAGCATTATCCTGTACTGCAGTTCCTCCTGGAAATTCTCAACTATCCTACCTTCGGCCAGAGGGACACTTTCATTACGAAACGTATCATTGAGACGCGGTATGCACTCAGCCCCCATGGGTCCACAGCCTCTCATGGTGCAAACATAAAAATTTCTCAGCGGACGTGGGGCGTGGTTACTTCGACGTGCTCTCTTTCCTTCTCTACTTTTACCTCTTGCTTATCTCTTTTCCTCCCTTTCTCCTACTTTATCCTCTCTTTCTCTCCCTCTCTCTTTCTCCCTCGCTCTCTCTCTCCCCCTCACCAACAACGTATTCACTTCTGCACTGCTCTCTCCTCCGCGTTTCTTTCTCTCTCTCTTCTCTCAATATTCTTTCTCTCCTTCACTGGATATTCCTCCGCCTTCGTGAAAACTCGTCAGCTTCTTTTTCCCTTGTTCTTCCCTCATTTCGCTTCATCTCTCGGTTACAGCTTCTCCCGCTTTCTTTCCTTCTTTTTCCATCGCTCACTAGCCCCTTCCTTCCTTTTCTCCCTTTCGCATCTGTCGATGTGCTTTCTCTCTCAACTCTGTCCTCCTTTCTCCGTTTCTTACTTGCATGCTGATCTCCCCCTCTCCCCTCACTCACTCTCTCTCTCTCTCTTTCTCTCGCTGTTCTCCTCTGTGCGCCGTGCTCCTTTCATTGACCCCATCTCTGTCGAGCTGGCCGAAAATTTACGAACTCGACCGAGCGATACTTCGGTGCAATGGCAAAGGAGGGCTCGGCACCGTGAGTACCGCCGAGAGAAAGGGACGGGGTATAAGTTAACGGAGAGGGACAGGTTGTTTGGAGTAATAGAGATAGCGTGAGAGAGTAACGTGGAGCTGGGCAGAATGAGACGCCGAATGGGACGAGTGGTGGAGAAAGAGAGAGAGAGAGAGAAAGGGAGCTTTCAATGGCAGTGCCGTATTGCGCGATTCGCGTACAATGCAGTTTTGGCAACCTGACGATTTCATGAGACATCTCATGTGTGCATTTTGCATGTATCAAATTCTTCAGAACGATTGATTATGAATGCCAAGCTCATATAACAGATATATAAGCAACGAGATAATTGCAATGAAATTGATTTGTAGATTATATCAAGTAATAATTCAGTCAACATGAGAAACGGTATATATTTGAAAAATGTTTTGATCATTACTGCGTTTGATATAAAAAACGTGCGGTACTCTACGCCATTACAATCGCTTGAAGCGTTGTTTTACGAATGAGTCAGCTGATTTATTTCTCGTCGTTACTTATATCATCGCGCAAGACTTTGCATAATTGTGATGCAATTAAGGATAATTCTTTATGTCGTCTATGGAGAATTTTTTGGGTGAAATGTACATTTCAACCCCAATCGTACGAAGATAATCTGAAAATGATTAATTCAATTTTTACTAGCAGTCATAGTCGAGAATCAAGGAAAGGAAGAAAATATTACGCATAATGATTAATTCCATGCTTTTCGAAGAAATCAGGCCTTGGTTTGCAGAGGAATTAGCTTAGAAATATTGTGAATGTTTCCATAATATTTTTAAACACGAAATGATGAAAGACGAAATTTTATTTCATCGTCTATTAAAAATTAGGTATCCAGTAGTCAAAATAACGAATCTGTAATATCTTAAAAAAAAATCGACAAAGTGGTAAGGGTGCGTTTGTGGAAAACTCTCATCATTTTATTACGATATCTGAACGATCCAATGCGTTTATTTATCCTGCCCCTTCGCACCCTTTTATTTGAATAAACATTGTATGGTACAAACAGTAATTTTTCGCCTCACTGAGTAATATTCACATACTTATTTGATCCACCATCTGGCCTTATGGAACGAGAAATTTAGTCTACCACATCGGCTATTTTCGTATCGAGTATTAATTTTTAACCACTGGTATGTGGCTCAATTTTTGAAAATTATTTCTAAATTATAAAATTGAAATTATTTTTTTACGCCTTGTTTCCTACTCGATTTCCCACCACCTTATTTTGTAATAATTCCCCCCTAATTCAATTAATTTATTATTTTCTTAATTTATTAATTCGACCACACAACCGTGGCCAAAACCTTTTCATTTCCACACGCGAATGTCGATCTTCGTCGACTAAACACCAAAACATCCCATGAAGAACTGGCTAAATTGTGCGGAAAGCTGCTCGATACTGACCATACCTTGTTTTAGAATGTCACCAATCATCGAGCATATAAGGTTAGAAGTTCCCCACTAAAAATTAAAATCAAATGAATATTGCAAAATCGTTAAGCTTAAGCTGATGGATTAAACTGCATTAAAAAAAAATCCTACAGTACATCCAAATACCTCACTACAGCTGTCGATAGTTCTCGCATTAACACTAAACCTACCAAAGCGATCAAAATAACCGATCAGTAGTTTCTTAGAAAAATTACTATACTCCCTGAAAGTGTCATTTCTCCAGATTTCCCACGATCTTACCACAGACTGCGAATCACTACATCTATCCATCGACATTTCTTCTCAGCACTCTTTCTCTAAAAGTACACACGTGCTGTACATAAATATCTCCAAAAAGTCGCTGCTAGGTTCAGCCTTAAGAATCGCCGCTTTATCCCCAATTCCGGGGGGTGGGGGGCAAAGGGTGCGCCCGACGTGCTCGCGATACGGCACTGGCGGCGTGCGAGAGAGAAAGAAGGGGGGCCTCACCTACCGAGAGCTCCAGTCTTCTCGAGTATATCGTGGCGGCTGGCGAGTGTTGCGATTAATACCGACTGCACCCGCGCGAATTCGCATTCCTATCCCGAGGCTTTTTCTTCCGGCCGTCTTTTCCCGGGCGAAAAAGGCGACCGCGGGGGATGCTGGCCGGGTGGGCGTTAATAGCGGCGCGTCTGTACGGGGAACCTACGATGGACAGTGTCGACGGTGCCGATCCGTAGTCAGGGTGTATCCTCCTTTTTCCAAGTACGCGCGACAACGTGTCCCGTGGATCGATTTTCCGCGTAAAAAGGGGAAAAGCGTGCATTTTCCGGCGCCGCACGTGCGCCCTGATACTGGCTCACCGCTGCTTTTTTGCCTCCTCCTCCTCCTGGTCTTCCCTGGAACCTTAAAAAGTGGAGGAGTGAGAGAGCGGGAGAGAAAGGGGGAGAGAGAGTGAGAGAGAGAGAGAGAGAGAGAGAGAGAGAGAGAGAGGGAGGGAGAGAAACGCGCCAGGAATTTTATCGCGGTGCAAGCCTCCTCGTAACGCCGGATGCAATCTCGCTCCTCGTAGCCGGTGACGTAATTGTACTCTCGAGTGAATCGCCAGCGTCGTACGAATTGCATAAAACGGAGAGCGCATAATTTCCGACGGACACCAGCTGCTGGAAGAGGCTGACGGCGGACAGTGCTGCACGGGGGAGCGCCGAAGGGAGAAAGGAGAGCCTTCTCGTTGGTGAAAATTCTCGGGGACATCTTGGATCGAATTACATCGGATTCGTTCTCCCAAGAAGTCGATATATCAGCCTTTGATACCTGAAATCTAGTTGGATCTGAGAAGGATCGTGTGAAAGTTGCACGGTGATTTCGAAGGAGAAGAGGGAGAGAATCTCTTTTCCGTGTACGCAGATTTTCCAGCTGATAGTCCCGTCGCGAGGAGAACTCAAGTTCGATTGGTGCGAAGAAACGTTGTATTAAGTCTGATCACGAAGGTCCGTATATTTTGATACATCGAATTATTCACGGCCTCTCGAGAGGATCGACGAGAGGATTGGTAATAGCGAAGGGGAATCGCCACCTCCTTGCTCAGTGCGGACGCATTTCCTCCATCGCGTATGAACTGCAGCGAGGAAAATCCTTGAAAACGTGCCCTGCCTTGGAACTCGATAAGTTCGGCTCGAGAAGTCGTCACACTGCGCTACCTGGAATCTTCCACGACCAAACGAGAGAGGATTACGAAGTAGCGAGCCAGGCTCCATCGCGTCCGATACAACAAATCTTCCGCTAAAACCGGTCAAAAATCAAGACTCCATCGTAGCAGCAAAGTGAAACGTCCTTCAGAAAACTTCCCTCGAAAACCTCGATTCTCCGAGAACATCAGCGACGAAACGACGAAAGAGGTACAAAACCCACATACCAGCAGAAGAGCAAAGTGAAGCGTTCTAATTCCAGGGAATCCTTATAAGATCCCTCGAGCCAAGCGACCAGAGTCTCAAAGCACCGTCTCCCAAACTCTATTGTACTCCAGAGCGGAGCAAACGCAAAATCCATTCACTCAGCAACAATTTATCCCAGCAACACGAAGCAACCCTCCGTTCTGAGCCAGCGAGAAAATTATCCCGCACCGGATCATCCATCCCGAGGCGCGGTGCGTATCGATCTTAACCGACTTTCCGCGACGGTGTGCAAGGAAGGCGGCTGAAAAAAGGCGCGCGTAGATCAGCGGGCGGCTTAGCTCGCACACAACCAGCGGAGAAACTCGTTTGGAGACGTGAACGAGGAGCGCATACCGAAACCGTGGGACCGGTGACCCGCGTCGCGTACCTGGAATACACGGCGTCTATGTGGTCCAGCAGCACCGCGAATTGAGCCCGCTGCCTCTACGTTTCCCGAGGGCAGCGCGTCCACGGCTCTCCATAGAGTACATTGGCCCAAGCTCTCAGCGATAATTGCCGCCGCTCGCTTTCACCCGCGGAACCGTCCAGCTTTGGGGAGCCCTCCTGGGGATCTAATAACCCGGGGGTAACGGTCCAGAGGTGGTCTCGCCGCCGCGGGAACGGAAGGAGGCGCTTCCTTCGGGGGGAGGCGGGGGCAAAGAGAAATTCCGGGGTAATTGATTGGTAGCAGAACACGGCGGTGCCGCGGGCGCGACGCACGTAGGAAGAAGCTGCTGAGGCTGTGAGGGATTCTCGCGGAGGAATCGGGCTCGCCAGGTGTTGATAATCCTAAGGCAGAGGAACTCCTTGGTGATATTGGAAAATGGCCCTCGCGGAGTAATCGGGGGCGCCTGGAGAGCTCGAGAAAATTGCTCGGTGATAAATGCAAAGGGAGTTATAGTGGGTCGGCGTGTAGAGTGTTCGTGAAGCTGGTCCTCCTGGTAGATCGGCACTTGGCTCGCGTGGAAGATTTTTCCGGGAATCGAATTTTGTCCCCGATGCCGGTGGTGTAAGGCGATCACCTTGGACTCATCTCGATATCCGGCCAAGAGTCGGGGCAGGCTGACTTTGAGGATAAGGAAATAGAGAGGAAAAAGCCGGCAAGCTGGATGCTCCAGACGGTGCCTCACCTCCCGCGCCCCCGCCTGACATTACTGTTACTCAGGATGACCGGTGAGAAATATTTTCTTGAATTTCCTCGCCCGCTTGTTACCCGCGAAGGTGCTTAAAGCGCCGCTAAGGGCCCTCGTAATTGTGGAAACGGCTACGAAATTTTTACCCGGCGGCTTTGCGTCTTATTAGTTTCTGAGGTTAATGGAAAAGCACGAGGGTAGAGTTGGACTTTCAAGAGGCCTCATGAAACGTACATTTCATGCCTTTACCTTTGCCACGACTCTTTTTCTCGGAGATTATGTTTTTCGTACACGCCGATTCGTGAGAGTATTTGTTTGCAGCAAATTGTAGTTCGTCATTTCATGAGTAGCTTTGTTTTAGTATTGGTAGTCTTTCAAGAGTACTTCTTGGTTTTGATATCGGATTTGTATTGAATTATTCTATAATCTCTAAGAAATTAGGAGCACGTAGGACAGATGAGGAATACAATGTGTGGATAAAAAGCAATTGTTTTCGAAGGACAACTGCATGAAATAAACATAATCTTTTTACGGTAATTCTGTTTTCTCATGTTACTTATTAGATATTCTTGATTTAAACCTCAACCATTTACGCTTAAAAGTTCTGCAACGTACACATCGTCTTCGCTTGGGGTAATCCAATTTATTTTTACGGTTGTTGATCTACAGTTTGAGTACGGCTGTTTATCGAACATCCCCGATTTCCATAGTAAACTACGAGCGTGCGTACTGCAGTCAACAACGAGTAATGTGCTGCTTCTCGATTGGCCCAATTAATGGGGAATAATTACGATTGTACGTTCGTCGTGGAAGTTACTGTGTCTCATTGTGTTAGACTACGAACCGCTGCCCTGCGGTTGTCACGCGTGCGTGCACGTGCACGAGGAACTGTCAATACCGTGCGTCACGTTTCATCCCCTTCTCGTTAAACAGCGAGTATCTCGTGTTACGGTGGTGCTTTCATGCTCAGAGGAAGTTAGACCGGCGGCTGTCGGGTTTCATGCGCCAAAACAGTGCACAATTTGGCATATCTCGTGGCTCAAACATCCGTACGTTTTGGTGTGTTCGAGGAAATATCGACAGCGGATCACGGTAAATATTGTGACGAAAGGTTAATAATTGTACAGTGTAATATATCGTGCTTTTACTTAGGATCAATATCCAAAATTGATACACGAAATTTGTCTGAAAATTGTGAAATATATATCCTTCGATTAGTCGATGGGAAGATTTTAAATATTTCACAAATTTTTTCTCGTATAAGAGTCTCTTTTTATATAGATTGTGATTACTGTGATGGACAAAGTTTAATTCAGCGATTGTTACATACGCGAAGCAAGCTTTATTAAACTATTATTTTACTTAAAAGTTCTACTCTTTCTTCTCAGAGGGAAAGCAAACATGTTGAACGATGATAAAGTTCGCAGGCGGTTGTACTGCACTTCTTTACTTCTTTTGCGAATACATGAAGTCAAGCTTTTAACAAAAATGAACTATGCATCGACGAAATAACGGCTTACAGTTACGTTGCTTTCTAAGAATGTCATTTTTTAACGTAAATATTACAACCAATATTACATCGTCATGCGTTTACTATGTCCTTCTACTTTTAGTCTTCTTACATTTATCGTGATATATATAATACATACACACGCTTATTGCGTGAAGTTTTTTTTTATGCCATCTGCCGAATTCCCTGGCGTTTTTAAATCTACATAGAGTCACGTGATTCTCGAACCGCACCAGATATCTATCGCTTTTTCCTCCGCGGGAGTATTTTCAAAGGGTCCGGGAATAGGGGTTAAAAGTCTGCGCAAAGAAATTACAGGACGTAGGTCGAATCGTATTTTCATTACTTCCACGTGGCATTTTCAATTTCCCATCTCAATAAAGGGTGCCGCCACCCTATATCGGGGGTGCCCGTCAGTTTTTATAATTAAATCGCCATTGGGGATGTTCTCAGCAGGATATATACTCCGCCAAAGGTACACCGGCTCGCATTTCTCCGCGACTGCGAGAATAAACATTGCTATCTCATCGATAATTTTACTGGGACCAATCTATCGGCGATTCTTCGATAGAGCTCACGAAGTGAATTATTGATTTACCATTGGTGGAAGGACCGAGCCCAATTTTATATCACTGTTTCGACGTGCCTGCAAAAAGAGTGGCCGTACCGGAGTTATTGTGCATGAAACGTCACATACAAAATGGGAAAATTGATGCCAGCTTGTATTGGCAGCTCGTTGATTCTTGAATTCTTCGATGTTTACGCCGCGACATATCTATCTTGGACGATAAGAAATTTCTCACAGTACGTCCTCCGTATTTAGTGAAATTTGCGCGTCCACAATACGTGAAATTTGCTTTGCATACTATGTTCTGTGTAGACGGATTGAAAATTTCTCGAGCTACTTCTATCGACCGAATTACCTTGGTTTTTCGATATAGCAAACCCCGCAATCGGCACCTCAAAACTGTGAAGAATTAAAATGTCTTCTTGTAACAGATGTCGAGCTGTCTATGTTCCCGATTTTTTCGATTGCCAAGATCGTAGAACCTCTGTTGCTGGAACGATCGACGGTTCGTTTCAACAGTTTTATTGATTTCTGTTTTCTCGCTTCTAAAGCTTTGTCTGCTGAGTTGCGCCTTTTTTTTCTTCATCGTACATGCGTGAAATCGTTAGAGTACGAAATTATCAGTACATCACGTTTGAGGCTGTCAATTTTTCGGTGATATATATGGCATTATATAAATAAACCGCCAGGGTCTGTTGGATTCTATAGTAATAATTTGTGCGTGATTGGTTGCCCGTACAAGAGGGTTCGTGGATACGAAGTGCCACGTAAATACGACGGAGGGTTGTCGAGAAAACCTTGTTTGCCGTCAGCACGTGCTGTTCCACACCCCACCGATCTCTAACCAAATTAAATGCTCCGTGTACTATTGCTTAGTCACTAAAAGGAGAATCGATGATGCGCTATTCAGCGCGACAGTATCCCATTTGTGCTTAAGCTCCTGTCATCGACCGTTGATAAGATAAAATTGCTCATAGCATTCTCTGATCATTTTTTTTATTCGAATGAACCTCAACGAAATACTATGAAATACGTGTATCAATACTCACTTATTCAGGGCATTTAATTTGGTTTCTAAAAAGCGTTTCATCCATCAATTTGAGTTGCAATTTGGCTCTGTGTTTTACTTTAAAGCGTGAAATTGGCAGATATAAACACTTGTTATGAGTGTGTAGCGAATAACGGAAAATCGAGAAAATATCTCAGAATTTGTAAATACACATAGAGTATAAATCTCGAGTTTCCAGTGGAGGTTGATGTATCATAGAGAAAAAATGTAATCATCGCAAATATTAAATATCAAGCTTAATCGTATACCAAAAGCTTCAACGTTGATGCGCTCCAGCAAGCTATCGAAAATACTTGTTCGAAAGACACTGCTTTGATTAGTTTAACAATGCACAAACTGAACACAATTACTACTTTATTGTACTATACATTATAATAATAATTACTACACATTAAACTAAGACGTATACTTTGTAAAAAAACGATTGATATTGCGCTAGAAATATCAGTTACTATATAAAAGTATTATATTATTGTATTATACAGAGAACTTAATTACGTACAGTACATAAATCATCTATATCACATCCCAGCAAAGAGTCATGGATTTGCGCGGCAATTGAAAAACCATAAACAAAACAGTGTAAGAGGCTGCGCGCAGCACGATCTCTCGTCGATCGTTTTTCCAATTCAGAGAAACCGGGAGGAGGCTGAATCATCGAATAAGCAGGAGGCAGCGGTGTTTTCGGTTAGTCCAAGGCAACAAAGTGAGAAACGAGCGCGGTGACGGTCGAGCAAGAGCACGAGTTATGAAGTTTCTTGCTGCAAGGAAGGGAACGATCGGACACCTCGCGAAGGTGCATCTCGGTCAAGACTTCGCTTCGCGTATATAGCGGTGCGCATACAACTTAAACCTGTCTTACGAGCCAAGGCTATCGAGTGCATTCCGTAGGTGTGCTCCAAGCCGAACAATTTCTTCTAAGATTCTAATTTTCGAGATTCGATCGCTCTGTGGCTCGAGTTCCTGGAAACGGATTGGCGTTTCTTTTTTCCCCCCTCAGTGTATTAACGGTATACCAGCTGATTTCCGGATCTCCGGAGCGACTTTCTTTGTAATTCTGGTTCATAAAGCTGCGCGCCTCGCTTCGAGAATTTTCGAATCGCGCTCCGGCGGCAACGAATAATATCTCGTTAATTCTGCAGAGAATTACCGTGCAGTTGCTCTTCGCGCATGTACTCATTGAACTTTCGTAATTATTAATATCAAATTAGCGATGAACCCCAGCCCGACATAGTATTTTAGCGTGAAGGTTAGATTGAATACCAGGAAATTGATATATAGCCGATGATCCGTTTGCTTCTTCATCTTCAATATTATTTTAACGTCAATATATTAAACTTAGATGTCTCCTGTAAGAATGAGTAAAGAGAACTTAACTTCTCTTCGTCACACTAAATATAAATATTAGGTGTAATGTTTTTGAATAATTCGGTATTATTTAATTTTATGAATCGTATAGATTATTTAATATATTTTTATATGATTTCAAAATATTTTGTTTAAACTTAGTTCAACTAAAATACTGTTTTTATTATTGTCATTCTACCGGATTACGGATAAGTTTAAAAGGTCTTTTAAACAAGAATAATTCACGAAAAGCGCGCGACTTTCGCTTTTAAATTTTTATGTAAAAATCCGCCATTTATTTTAGGAGAGAGAGAGAAATGTATGTATACATAATATAACAAACTGTTATAGACGATTATAAACTATTATAAACGATGAAGACCATAAAGAATTTAGTCTAAATTATTAGATACGGCTTTTGGTCACCTTTATATTTACGAGCTTGTTATACATGTCAGTCTAAATTCTTTCTACGTGAAAAGCATTCAGGAATATTTGCTTCTCGATGAGAGACAGGACTTTTAATATCGATGCTAAGAATATCCAATTCGCGCAGCGAAATCGGCTGTTCTTCAATGTCCTAAAAGAGTCAAGGTTATATGTGGATTTCTTTCATGGTATCGTATTCTCCTCTATACGAGTATCGCTGAATGAAATTCCGCTCGAGGCGGTAAACGTCTGCAGCTGCATTCATTTCCGGCACATGAAATTTGTTCTTGCAAGAATTTAATCCAAACTCGAATAGTTGTGCGATGAGCGTCGATCAAAATTTGTAATTAAACGCAGCGATGTGCGATATTTGCCCTTTCCGCCGTGATTGTTCCATCAAATTAATTGGTTTAATTTATGGCCTTCGGTGCTACGGGTTAAATGCTCTCGGCCAGTTCTAAACTATAATTCGAGGTTGATGCATCGTTATTGGTATCGATCAATGATTTATACGCATATCTGGCTTACGAATTTATGTTATGAATGATATACCGCATTTTCACGTTTCGTCCCGAAAATTCGATGAATTTACGTAAGCCACTCAATGTTCACCGATCGTACAACTTAGCTGTACGAAATTTGGCAAACTTCATATATCGGCGAAATTTTATACCACGGTGTAGGACGAAGTGTTGCGTCGCTTTGAAAATGTTTTCATTGCACGATTAATAGCCTTAATTACACAACGGAATGATTATCGATAGTGATGTAACTAATTTATATTGCACCAGGATTATTGCAATTAACGCTGCAGTAGCAACAGTGAAGTACGAAACGACAAATTTTGGATGTTACGTAACGCGACGTAATGCGACGTATAAACCTGTTTGTATGCGATACCACTTTGGACGTAACATAAGACTTTCAAATGAGAACAGCAATGTTCCATCCGGCATGACCCAGGACTACATATGACTACTGTGACCCGTAACGTAGATTCAGCTTTCTGTAACTTGATCCTTACGGATAACGACAGTTTCACGAGGCCATATAGATCTAGTCACATTCGTATTTTTCCTTACAAAATACTAATGTCAAGAATTACATTAAACATCGTTTCATATTATTCAAATATCTGCAGAAAAATTCTAAACGATACATTCCTCGATTGATCTATCACTCCATCATAATAACCGATGCTTTTTTCTGACCGATGTAATATCTTTAACACTAAACTTATCCAAACACTCAAAATGACCGGTTAGTCGTTTCTTAGAAAAATCGCTGCACTTCGTAAGTGAACATTTCTTGAGATTTTCCACGATTATACCATAGAGTATTAATCATTCGATCAATCATTCAATTTATCGTTTTATCAATTTCTCGACCACTCTTCTTAATACCCTTTTTCTTTAAGGATATAAGTACGTGGTATACATAAATATATCCCCAAAGTGACTGATGGGTTCAGCCTTAAACAAAGTGCATCATTGAATAAAGCGGAATGAAATGATTTCCTCTCTCTCTTTCTCACGGCCCCTTGGCACGATTCCTATTGTGCCCAACGAGGAAACTCCATGCACGATGCGGACGGCCCCTACGTTGCATCCAAAACCTTGTTTCGTTTTTCCGCAATTTGCGGAAAGCTCGACAAAGGCGCCGCTGGATTGAAATCGCTTCCAGATACCGTTGGTTCGTCACGATAGCCAACCGTGTGCCAATGGCACGTGGCCAAGCGTCCTCCCCGCGGTTTGTTACGCGACGGCGGTACACGTGCCGTGATTAGCGAGCGCAAAACCCGATTCTCCCGCTCGGATAATGGGGTAAAAATGCCGGTCGTGCCGGGGGAGTGGGACTGGTGGTGGGTTATAAAACATCGTGGAAGGGTTCTTCGGTCATTGTTTCGCCCTCTCACGCGCCTTGTCCCGGCGGTTTTGGCTCGTGCTTGCTCGAGCTTCTTTGTGCCCTTTTCGAGGACCACCAGGTGGCCCCTGGCCTCCTCTCGAATTCGACGAAATGTTTACGCACTCGGGGGCTCGAGGGGCGTTCTTTCGACAGCATCGCGGTCTTTGTTCCGATCGAGTGCCGGCCAAACGATCGCAAACATTCGTGGATCCAGGATGCGGAGGATTGCCTTCCTCGCGGACGTTTTCGTCGTTTACTCCCCTTATCCTGAAGTGGAGCGCGTGGATGACACGCGGAGTTGTTATTGCTTCCCGTCGTTCTGGCGTATGAAAGCGGGTTTTTTTTTTTGAGATGGTAAGAGTCGATAACCTTCGATGATTTACCAACGGATATTTCTTGGAATAGCTCGCGTTGGAAAGTTTCCACGGAACTTGTTATCTCTGGTACGTAATTATCGTTTAATGAAATGGATACCAAACGTAAACTTTCGAAACGCGGATAACCGGGCAGTATTAACTTTATAGTTAAATCGTGAAAATCTCACGTGCAAATTCTAGTGGTTTAATAACGATATAACTCAGAAATTCTCGGACAAGCGGAAAAATCTCGTTGCCGTGGATTGCAATCCTGTTGTTAATCAGGTTATAAAATCTCTCGTTCGCATCACGCGCTTTTAATCGGACAAGCGGAAAATTATCAGAGACACGGATAACGCCCATTGTGTTAAAGTTACCATTAAAGCAGTCGTGAAATCTGTGGCAGACATTTTATAAACTTCGGATATGAGATGTAAATATTTAGAATCTTCATTGAAGAAATAATAAAATCTTCATGTCATATATCAATGCCTTTTATGGTCAATTCTTAATATATCGAATTCAAAACACGAATAAAAAAATTTGATAAATTTCTATAGTAATAATGGCAGTGAATATTTTGAAAACAATTCTCAATTCAAAAACGATACAGAAACAGAAAATGTCGATAACTCAGACGATGATCGGATTGAAATCGAGAGTGATGATTGCGATAGTCCTCCTACCAGGATTCCTTTTACAAATACCATTGAAGTCATTTTTGGAAATACTCAGCAGTCTGTACATGATTTCAAGAAACAATCTAGCAACAAATTCAATGACGAAACATGCAACCTGGTGAGAATCCCGTCGAATTAAATTCAATATCAATCGAATTATTCAATCCAAGCCTCGCATTACGAATATCCGCTTACTTCGTATCGCGTAAATTTTGAAAGACTCGAAAAACCGTTGGAGCCATCGAGGCACGTTCCGTGTCAAAGCTAATCCTCGAGTCGCGAATACACTTTCTCAGGCCCTAATAGGGCTACGAGGTACATGACTTCCAAACGGGCGAAAGAAATCCCAGAGACACCGTGTCGTATCGGGTTAACCATTAAGCAGATCGCAAAATCTCCCGGGCATACGTTCTCCTCTCTTAATAAGGACGCGACGGACAAATTTGTCGAGGAGCGGGTCCTCGCTCGTGGGGGATCGATAGCACGATGTCGTTCCTCCTGGGAGAACAGCAGGAGCGCGCGAGGCTGCTGTGCTCGGCCTTTTTTTTTGTGCGGCA
Organism: Ampulex compressa; assembly: GCA_038496175.1. NCBI lineage: Eukaryota > Metazoa > Arthropoda > Insecta > Hymenoptera > Ampulicidae > Ampulex > Ampulex compressa. Next base: position 28,423 of record JBCFXI010001039.1, read on the forward strand.
CACGTAAAGAAGGAGTGCACGCCAAACTTTTGCCGCAATTTGTCTGGGAGTGGCGGAAAACGAGTCGCGGCCGAACTTTCGCGAGCCATAGAGACGAAAACTTTTTTAATATAACGAACCGGAATCCCGTTGCCACCTACGACGCCGCGTTTCTACTTCTTCGTTTCTATCGTTTTCATCTATCGCGTTCCAGGAAACTTTTCCACCGGTGGGGGGGGGGGGGGCGGGGGGAGAGGAGGAGAGGTGGCTCGATTCCAGTGGCCCCTCGAGGACCGAAAATGCGAAATTCACGAGATCGTTGGCACGCGCTCGGTGCGGGTCTTTGAATGGTCCCTTAACGAGCCTCTTTCCTTCCTTCCAGACAAAGGTGCCTCGCTTTGTCTAAATTCTAATGTAAGCGCAAATCGTTGTAATTCTTCTTTGCTTCTGGTCGCCTTTCAACGCTTTTAATCGCGCGCACACATCGTGGTAATGGATTCTTCTTTTTCTCTTTATATGCGTTTAATGGGTGCGCACAAAGGTAGAGGATAAGTCTTGCTCGAGCGATTGTTCGATTTTAATTAAGCTAGCAAATTTTAAATGCAATTTTCTTATAGTCGTGGGTATAATAATAAATAGCATCGATCTTTGGAAGTGAAGAAGGGACGATTGCTTATTACAATTATCGCTAAAGTTAATGAAACTAAACATCTTTTAACCGTAACGAATTAATGTTTTTGTGCGGAATTCGGAATACGTACAAAATTTGTTTATATTAGGCGCGTATCTTTGCTTTCGTCGTTTTCCTATACATGTTTTTCATGATAAGTCGTGGTTTTTTCAACGCGGGATTTCTACGCTGTCCTAAAGATAAGAGAAGGTAGTGGCGAACTTTGGATGGACAATACTTCGAATCATAAACGTATAACCAGTTTTCTACGATAAAACCTCGAATTTCGGAAAAACCGCGAGCAGCAAAGTTGCACACCTAATACTAAATTCATTAATTATATCCTATACGACTTTTCGCGCTATCTAATCAAATATTACTACTCCAATATACGATAATCTTTCATAGTCGAAATGTTTTTTCGAGATTCCGACACTTCAACCACAACCTATCCCTTCCTCCAACCTCACTCCATATTTCTAAAACCCTTCACTTACAATAATCTACACATCAAACAGGGAAACGAAATTTACCTTCCGAATACAGCCCCTAAGTTACAGCGTGTACGAATAAAGCCTCCAAATCAAATTACTTTGAAGTCGTAACACGTTCTAAAACGATAATCCCAATATCAGTGCTTTGAGAAATGAGAAGTAGACCCGGCGCGTTTCGTCGTAAAGAGGCATACTTTAAGATTCTTCCAGGAGAATCCCCAGTCTTTCTCCGGCGGGCCCTCGTCCCACGACAACGAGAGCGGCGTGCAGAGCGGCGCTTGGCACAAAGCAAAAGTGCAGCGAGGTGCAGCGGAACGGCCGATTGGCCACGGGGCCATCGGCGGTGTTTTATAGTGTATTATCGTTCTATCCTGCAACTATGCCCGCCTCCGGTTACACCTCGACCGTAGTGACGCGCCCCATAGTCGCGGACGCGAGAGGCCGGCCTTTTACATACTAAAGCTAGTCGAGCATTTAGCATTAGAGCGTGCGTCGCCCGTCGTGGAAGTGTTACGCTTACACCGATCGCTGTGTTCTCTCTTTTTAATTCTGGACGCAGCGCTAGGATACGCCCGGCCGTAAATAAGGCCGCGGCGCAGCGAGCGTGGATTTTCAGAACACGCCGGAGCCTCGATTAACTCTTTGGGGCGCTGGATTTCAGAGAATAAAATGGAGCCTTGTTCTATGCACATTTAATTGTGTTTAAGATTAAAGGACATTGATGCGGTGTAAGTATTCGTGTTCATCTTGCTGGGTGGATTGATCAGCGAATGTTGCTGTGGCCTTCGCGAGCGGTTATATTGGGTTGTTCGGAAAGTCATTTCGTTTTGTTTTTCGTTTTTCACCAACCAAAAACTACTGTGTAGAATTAATAGAACTTTTTCACACACAAGCCTTGCAATATCAGCTCTCAAGACATATAATGGTTATGCGGCTTAAGTGTGAAGTTGGTTTCGAAAAAACGTAATTAAGTCCTCTGACGGGAAAAAACGAAATTACTTTCCGAACAACCCAATACTTTCGAGGTGTTCGGGAGAAGTGGCGAATGGTTCAAGTTTTTCCAACGGTTTGGCTCGTATGCGAGCACTCTTCAGGTTTGTTGAAGCTAAATTTAGGTCTTTCGACAGCTTCGAAACGCAACGGATTAATACTAATTGTATCAGAGGTGTGATAGTAATTTTGTTTTCATCCAATATTATCAATTCGCATGGTATACACTGCGGTACTATTTACCGTGTCAGCTTAGCCTCCTTCAAGCAAATTCAATGTTTTGAACATTTCTCTCTCTATTTATCGCATACTTCTAAACTATATTTTCTTTCCACACTATACTTGTTATACTTAATTTTTGAATTTAGTTTTAATACACCAGAGGAGGGCCAACATATGAACCAAAAACGTTGGGAGAACTTAAACCGTTCTCTATTTCTCCTGAACACTTAGAAAATGTAATTCCTCGTGAAGACCACAGGGAAATTCATTAAACGAAATTGGTATACTGTACTGACGCGTTGAAACTTGCCAGCACAAGCGAACACATTTATAGCATTTTTTGATGGCATTATCAACTGCTTTACGTAAGTAAAATGAAATATAAACCTATGCGCATGTAGCTATTACAATCTCAGAATGTCCCATCATGCATTGCCGTGCATCAAAAAGCTGGGACATTTTTAATCCCACCGCGCCCCAAAGAGTTAAGCGAGGTTAAGCAATGAACTGGGAATGGTCGCTGAATGAATCTTAAATTTAATTTTTTTTTTAATTAATTTCAGATATCAACCGCTAAAAGTAATTTTTGGCCTAGATACCACTGTTTAAAGTGGGTCCTGAATCACTAGAGTTAGGGTATACATATCATATGAAAAAACCAGCAATCATAGGCGGGATTCGAACTTGAGTCAGCCGCATGGAAGTCAGAGTCTCTATCCACAACACCACAGCACCTCCTTTAATTAAATTTCGTTCTTAACCTCTTAGTTACGGCTGGACTTTCAGCAGTGCTGTATATCTGTACGGTAGTGTTCGACGCGGACTGCTCGTAAACAATGAAATACCGCGATCTGCGTCTAGTTCTGCTTCGTGCTATGAAACTACATAAGAATAGAGCGATGGATGAACAAATTATAATGTCTTTATAAATTTCTATGTAATGGATTAAGAAAAATGTAAAACTGTAGAAATTAATATGTTTTTAGGTTAAAGATAACATAGACACGTGGTACGCCATAATGTTTAGTAATACAAGCTTGTACGATATATTTGAAAACATGATACGACGTAGAGTTTTGCGTCACGGAGCTACTGTACTGGCGTATCGTTCAAAATCACGCGCAAATGCCAATATAATGACGTATGGAATACAGCAACAAGTTTCATTTTAATTCATTTTTGGCAACGTCTGTTAAAGTCTTTTAGCCTAGCACCTGCTATTCAAGAAGGTGGGTTTCAAGATATTAGAGCTATAGTATACATATCAGATGGAAAAACCAGAAGTAATGGACGGGCTTCGAACTCGACTCTTCCGCGTGAAAGTCCGAGCTTCTATTCGCTACATCACCGTAGCTCCTATAGCGATGAGTTCCGCGTAAGCCACTATAGTGACGTACCGAAGCTTAATCCGGCAGCACTCGGAACTTGCCACTCTTTTAAATGTACGCAAAGGTGATGCGATTAAGACGTAGTGTACAACTCGATTACTTGTGAGAATGAAGTAAAAAGACGCGTAATGCTGTTCATTAATTACCTATAGTTTGGGGGGCGCTTTTAGATGGTAGAAGTACGACGAAGCGATTTATTGTATCCAGGAAGAATTAAATTAAACACTAGCTCACGTCGAATGTGTAAATTCTTTGGCGAATTGTGCGTTGTGTTGTATTAAGGACATTTTTTGGAAAACCTAACGCGTACTAAAGATTCCTGCATCGAAATTCTAATGTTTTTCCGGTCTCCAATGTTTTCACACACATTTATTTCTCTTGCTGTATTTATCTTTACCATGTAAAAAAAAGAACTAATAATCGCGCAAGCGTGATACAATCGCATTCCTCTGACATATTGCCAATTCTACGAGATTGCCGTCATCCTATTTCTACCGTTGCACCGATTTTCATAAGATCGTAGGCACAAAATCTGACATATGACATTGCCTTTGTCTACACGTGTGCTACTTCAAAGTTCCTTTGAGCCGCAGTGCCGTGCAATAAAGCATCGAAGGTTAGGTCGCTCAGGTACAATGCACAGTACATTTCCTGGCGTGCGCTGCTTCAATATTGTCTACCGTGCTTTTTCGCAAGATTTCGCGGAGCATAGCCACCTGCAGTCACGCAGCAGTCTTCTACCTACTTAACTGCTAATGCAAGGCTTCCATTAGCATTAAGTGGCCATCGCATTGTACAGGCCCACGTTTCGCCCAATCACCGTGCTTTCCTTTTAATTGAACCTACCGGGCGGATTTGCTATGAGAAATATCTGCGGTGAAAAAGGAATATTTCGTAGGAACGTCTACTTTCTAATCGCAATTAACGCGTCACTTCCTGGTTCGTCGTAAGAAGATTTTCCGGCTTCGGGATCGAGGAAACTTTTATGAAGGCTGTAAAATTCAACTCGAACAAGTCTAATAACTATTGTACGGTACAAGCAGGTTGAGCAACGTTCATTTTATCTTCACATCAATTAATCCCTTTTCAACGGAGAATATTGTAATACACAAATGGCCTTGCTGACGATTAGTAAACGCGGAGAGTCACTGTTACTTTGCATTACGATGGATGTTTGTCAAAAGTCAGTAAACAAAGCCTTCAGCGCCAACGCACTTTCGTGTTATTTGCGTGGAACAGCGCGTTTAATTAAATCGAAGAAACTTACAGGAGTCGCGTCAATTATCGGACTATTCACTCATTCCCATTCATATTATAATTCTTCGCTGTGACCGAAGTCTCGGTACACAAAACCATAGAAAATTATACTACGTCTTCAAGCATTTCTTCCTCTCTTTCTCTGGATAATAATGTTTACTCTAGGTTCAGAATTCGATACTTTGTTGTGTCATTTTTGTTTTCCAAGCCTTCGCTTTAAAAGTATCCTCTATTGGACTACCGATCTGTGCGTTATTCTGTTAAATGAAGTACGAGGATTTAGCAGGTGTAACACGCTGATCGACGAGGCTGTATTGTTTTCCAATTCTTTTCCTTGGCAGCGTCGTGGCGCAGGTGATCGAAAGTAGGATGAACGGCGGGTCTTATCTAATTTTACTCGAGAGTCTCGTCTCCCAAGTCCTATGCCGTCACGGCCCTCGCCTTTGTCCTCCGAGTATAGTTCGAACGAATCGAATATGCAGCTGCGTCTCGAAGGGATACGAGGCGAGTGATTGGAAATAAGTTAACGGTGCACCTGATGACCGTTAGATTTCGTGAAAAACGGTAGTAGACCTTTCCTTATCAAACATCCCTAATGCCGTGTACAATTAAGATAAAAGCACCAGTAGTTGGCACTGAACCAGTACTCGACACTTTTTCAAAAAGGAGTAAATAAATAAGGAAACCACAAGCTGGAATACATCAAACCTTTTTGGTCTATATAGTGTTGCTCTTCAGCAGCTTAATTGTGAAATATTGTGCATAGTTCGCCATTGAGAAGTGTTATAGCGACTGGTTAATCAAACTCGTGCGTGACTCTTGTGATTTTTGCGTATTTTTTTTTTTATATAAATCGCTAAGGAGTTGGTTGAAGTATAAGTATTGCAAGTTTGTATTACTTACATTACCAAGACTAGTTTATTCATTGGGTTTTCTCCTTATGTTAACTACTGAAACAAAAGAATGTCAATTATTATAGTTTTTGTTTTCGCTGGGTGTCGACTATTGAAACAAATTTTTTTTTCAGAAAAAAAGTAATGTTACAACTGTCTTCGTGAATTAATACTTGTCGTAATATAATACAGGAATAAACTGTGCAGCGAGTACTAATCATAAATTTTGCATAAAGTGAACTTAGCCTGAGCTACGTAAAAGAATAGACAAAAAATTCCTTAAATTGTCAACTATTACTACTTTTACGTTACTGAATCAATTAAATCAAGCTTCCTTCACATTATTGCAATTGATATTTGCGTATGGCAGTATTTCCAAATAGTATTCGTTATATGGTTATCACAATCTTACTCACAACATATTTTTGTCTCTATCAGAATTACATGCTACAATCACGTTATAATTTCGCATTGAAATGCTTCATCATGGCACTAACGCGTAATATTCGTAGGTTTTCTTTAAACATACACGATGGCACTTAATTTGAAATATAATTACTTCCGGCGATGGAAAGAGCTCTTGTTTCATTGACTATATGCAACTTGTATATATTAAACTCTCGATCAGTAGCTTATTAAGTTCGTATAACGGTTTGTTAATGACAGAGAAAAGAAAATGTGGCTCGATGTGAGACAGCTCTTGATTGCTTGTCGCTGTTATGGTTAACGATTATTCCCCTCCTGGCATTCCTGAACGGCCGCGCGTGACAAAAAATTAAACTATCGCTTTAGAGGAGAACATTCTTACCAAGAAAATTCGTGATCGTTCCGTGCATTCGTTAATCGCCTGCCGCACTTTCCTGTCCTGGTTTCCAACTCGGCATAAGCTTAACATACGGCGCTCTCTACGTCGCTTTTTGTTCGAACCTTAACTTGCTCTAGACTCTTCTAGTTTTATTCCCGGGGCGTGCCAGTTCCTGGCTTTCCTTGCTTTTGCATGAAAAATGCAAAATACAGAGCCACATAAATGCGACAGCACGGAAAGGCGGGACTTTTAGGTAAAAGCTTGAACGTTGCCTGTTGCATTATTCATCGTGTGTTTATCTTTGCTTTTGATTCGATCTGAAATGCATTTTACTGGCCGTCTTCCGAAGAGCGTCAAGTTTGATCAAACGCTACTTCATGAGATCGCTTGGTCGAATGCCACTTTGTGGGATTTTGTAGAGAATTTTAATTTATCCCTTTACACGGAATACTTCTTCCATCGGGAAAGTTTAGTAAGCGATTAAACTCTCGCCACTTCTTTTCCTTGCTTAGATGTAATCGCATGTTTGGCAATCGTGCGTAATTTGGATAGACTGAAAGTATAAGGAGAAAGCTCAAATTTATTATTGTACTCGGTGCACAAGCTCCTATGTGGTGCTAAGTTTCAGCGACGCTTCGATAACTCATCGTTGTCCTTTTCAAGCTATGTTTCGATTACGGAGAATATATACAATGTTTGATTGGTATTAATTAAATTATACAAATAAGTATCCCAAATTTTACAATGAAATGATAGTAAAAGCTTCTTAAACTAATGACAAGAATAATTGGAAAAATTATTATAATTTAAAAATTAGATCGAAAGAATTTTTATTTAAAAACATATCTATTGAATTTAGATTGTTCGTATACAACGAATAAATAATGAGCTGACGTCTTTTGTGGAGAGGTAGAGAGGACGTACAGTGTGTCCTAGGAAAATTTATGTGTAAATAAATGTAATTAAAATAGCTACAAACAGGCTGGTATACGCTTTTGCTATCATCTCATTGTAAAATTTGAGACACTTATTTTTATAATGTAATTACAACCGATTAAACATTATATATATACTCCGTATTCGAAACATAGCTTGAAAAGGACCACGATGAGTGATCGAAACGTCGCTGAAACTTAACATCACATACAAGCTCGTATACTGAAGACAATAATAAAATTGAGTTTATTAAACAAGCGATAAAATTTCTTTCAATCATGAGGAGAAAATTTCGCAAAAATTCGAAGATCATAATGCCCTCTTTTGATCATCGTGACAGGACAAAAGCGTAGTGGTGGGCCGTAGTCGAATCGCCATTTTCGGGTCGCATCGCCTAAAAATGACGCTTACGTTACACAGGTGCCCGCTATGCAAATTTCGAATAATTTTCGCCCACATGCGCCGATCTCGTCCATCGTCTGCCCGCTAATCTTAATGTCGCAAATGTTAACAACGATTCGAGACGTTCGACCTTTCGTCGAAACTGTTGGCAATCACGTGGGAACAATGGTCATTTTCTAGCAAATGTTTTTCTTACGCAGACGTGCGTAGAGGGCAAAAATATCACGAGGAATATTATGTAACTTGCGACTAAAAATATTGTCAGCTCATTCAATTACTCTTTTTCCTGATACCAGTTTTTTTTCGCGGCGTTTAATCGTTTCCTCGTACTATTGACGAAGTAATGAAGTTGTACTTGACTCGATTTCCCTCTAAATGCGAGATCAATATATATAGGTTTTTCACATTAAATCCAGCCTTTTGCGAATCAAGCACTTTTACATATGTATTCTATTAAAAAAACATTAAATAATGTTAAGATATAATACGTTTGCTGTATAATATTATAGGATTGTTTAATAATTGAACAACGTCCCCATATTAACTCCGCGTACAATTGTCTGATGAAAACAAAAACACATTAATATAATTATGCAAATGAATGAATAATAATAAAATTCTTGATTTCGTACTATGCAATCAACAATATTTTATGCTTTTTAAATGTAATGTATATGTTAAAGTACTTGATTTGCAAAAAGGTGAATTTATTGTGAAAAACTCGTACTGTATTAAAAGTAAACGTGACGTTTTTGTATCGTTAACTCGTTTCACTGTTTTAATGTAATTCAAATTCGTATATTTATTGTTTTGGATGATGTAGTTCAGCAATTCCGTTGAGTAGAGTATTTAGTGGAAATGTCCAGCGTATCTGTTTTCGAGCTATCGCATCAACGTGATACATCTGCAGATCCAGATAGGAAAACGTATATTTACGTAAGGATACATATTGTTACAACGCAGTTGACAAGCGCTGGTATAATTAGAAATTCGTTCATTATCAAGCACAAATCTTCAGCCAAGGCTATCCGTAGCGACAAAATTTGGCGCATGGCGCAATGTGTTACAAAGAGCAAAGATCTTTGTTTTGTTTGTTTAACTTTTGGATTCAACTCTTCATGTAATTTAGTCTAAAATTAACTATACCATTTTCTTATGAACTATTATACGATGTCTAAAAATGACACGTGCTGACAATACTAAAAGTTTAATTATAGCCGAGAAACATTAACTTTCTTTGAACAACCTTAGGTTTCTTAGTTGTACTTAGTATCATGCATAGATAAAAAAATAAAAAAAATTGGCGATTATAAAAGATTTTCACACTTCGATTATTAATTTCTACGTAAATCTACTACTCGCATTTTATTATACGATTGATACTTTACGTGGACTTTGTACCACAATACCATTTCACGTCGACGATTTTCTTCGAATAGTGTATATATTCCTATTATTGCGCTGCACGTAGAATACATGGTGCCTCTTTTTTTTACGACGCTCCTAGCACTTTTTTGCTCTTATTGTACTTGAATATCATATTCTAAATGCATATTGCATGAGGAAATCTAGACATGATAACGTGAATTTAAATCCAGTTATCTCCCTTGGAAGTCCAAGTTGAATACATCGTATAATTGTAACCCACGACACTTGTCTTCTTCATAAATTGAAAAGGATCGCCGTTTCTCACGAAGGACTAGTGTTCTTAGTGACGTTGAGAGCTTTCGTCAATTTTCCTCGTCGGTCTTTTCTCACGGTTAGGAAACTCGACAGATCGAGCTTATTACCCGGAGTCTGACATGAACGCACGCACATGCGTGTCTCTTGGTCGACATATCGTGATTGGCCGTTGCGGATATTTTACGAGATCTCAAGCGACAAAATTTCAACCGAATTTTCGCTTCAACTGTACTATCGTGACTTCTTGATTGCCTTTATCTCCATATGTTCATTCGATTATTAATAGGTACCCATATATATGTGTAAATGAAATGCGTTTACGAGTCTTGTATTAAATTTTCATGAAAGGCGGATATCATTATTTTTTCAATGTGTATTTTTTCTTCGTATCTATTATTAAGTTGACTGTAGTACGACAAAAGAAATACTTTACAAATTATTTTCCGCTGATTCGACGACGATTTATGTGCACCGTTGGCCAAAGGTTTGGGAAAACATATTGCATTTACATTTTAGGTATAACTTTAATTTTAATATTTATTTCACCACTGCGGTCATCGAGTCGTAATCCGGTAAAACTTTTCCAAAATTAAGTCGATCAAGAATTATGAAACAATTATAAAATATTACGAAAATATCTTTTAAGGACGTAAAAATCGTACATAACCTCCACATAGAAAAAATGTAATTATCTTTATCAACGGGCTGTTTGGAACTCTATAAAAGTTCTTTAGAAGAGAATGTATATTCTTATTATTACACGCTACTTGGAAAATATTCGTTAATATTGCGTGCGTAATCAAACGTAAAAGAGGCATTCGCATTACAATAGCACGTTCCGTGCCGCGTGGGGTGTATACGTCTCACGCTGAATCCTCCATTCAGGGTATTAGAATTTTCTTCGCAAAACGAAAGATTAAAAAGAAATTGCTTCTTACCAATTATAAAAATTAGGTTAGAGGTAGTGAGATATACCGCGCATGGGTTGAACGAAAAACAAAAACGAGTCTAAAGGTAACCAAAAAATCGGCCCAGCACGGAAGCTGTTAAGGATGCAAATTTAAGAACACTTCACTGCACATCCGCAGTACGTCCCCTTAAACTTTTGGCCGGTAGTGTATCTCACATGCGACATCGGCATGCGCGCGCATCTCGCGGCGGGGATATCGCAATTGTTCGTCGCGGATATTAATTGTGCCCAATTGGAGGTCGTCGCGGAAAGTAAAGGAAAGCAGTGGTGAAATCTCGCTTTTTCCTCCGCAAGGCTCGCACGAGCGACAGTGGTTGCACGATTCTGCCTGTCGTGGCCATAAAAACAGCGGTGCCGATCGTTCCGAACAGGTTTCTAAAATGCCTTGCATAAACTGCCTCTGACAGCTGACGATAATACGTGCCTGCCGTGCAAGAAGATAATTACGATTCTTGGGCGGGTGTGTGGACGACGGTGATATTTGTTTTGGTCCTCCTTATAAACTGTCCGTTTTAACACTTTACCCGTCAGCGTTATTTGCATACGTCTATCTCCTGTTGTGGCCAACTTAAAGCGATGTAAACCAATCGCACTTTGGAACTGCGGTAGATATTAATGTTTCTGTCGTTTGTTTTTAACACATAATACTTATGTTCGTTATTATCGATGGCAGTAGGATAATCATGTATAATAACACGCACAGGCAAGTTATGGTTTAATTCGTGATTTTAAGATAAAAATTAAAAATCTTCTTAATAAACCACCGATGGGTGAAGTATCCCAAATGATTCTGCTTCTAATCGACTTTCTCGAATTTTGGTAGGCGATAGGAAGAAATGGCTATTTCTTAGTGGGAATTTATAGCTCGTCGATTCCCAAAACTTGATTTCGTATACATTCCGAAAGTCATTTTTATGCAAATGTCATTTTATGCAAAGTTAGTTTTTATATTATTCGCCAGCAATTTACTCACTGTTTCTTTTGACGCGTATAATATACTATACTTGAATCGGAGAAATAACGATTACCCAGGACCCACATTAAGCACATTTCACTTATAAAATAAAATTAACGAGAAAAGAAGCGATCGATGTTGAGACTCTACACGAAAGAATAGATAGAGGAGCGATTCTCGACGATCTTTTCGTACACAGTTCTTCCTCACACCTAAGACTTAACCGTCAACGAATGCATGCCGCCATATCGACATTATAAATATTCCAAGAAAATCGAGTGCCGCAATACAGGCAGCGTGACATAATATCCCAATATACATACATCTATTCGTTTATTTCAACCCCCATTATACTTCTGTAATTTTCACTTCAGTGTCTTTTCGCATGCACATATCTGTTCATATACTACCTAATATTACGCAAAATTAATTATGCACTTTTTCTCGCTCTAGTAATAAACCTATTAATACATATTTACATATTAATACATATAATACATTAATTTGCCAAAATTCCGTCGACCTACCGGTTATTGTTCTCGAAAAATGCGCTCGTTTCTTAAGGATTAACTTTAATAAGCTGATTATTAAGAAGGAAATTGTTGTCCGAGACAAACGTGGATAGACGATTGATAAGGTGAGAACGAGGAGTTTCGCGAGGCGTGGAATTCGTATCGGGGGCTGAGTGTCCGCGAGAGACAAGGGAACCCGACGATGAGAACCGCATACGGTCCCGAACCAAGCGAGCAAACCAGACACAACGGCCAGTATCTACCCTGAGGCATCCGCTGAGGACGGATTACCATGTCTGTGACACTGGTCAAGGAACGATCCAGCTCTCCCGCCAGGTTTAGCGCAAGTATCTGGCAAATATGGTTACGAAATCCTATCTCTATGCTCCTATTACGGAGTGTCAGCAAAAACAAGATGGATAAGTTAAGGAATCGTCGACTTTCGTTTAAACACCTGAAGATGGATAGAATTACTTTATGTTCTGCGTTACCCTTCTATATTCCTATTATGGAGTGGCAGCGAAAATAACATGGATGAGTTAAGGAATCGTCGACTTTCGTTTAAGCGTCTGATAATTGATGGACTTACATTATGCTCTGTGCTTCTTCGCCTTTAGTTTTCTGTCTGCTAATAACGAATATAATTCCCGTTTTTTGTACAGTAATGAATAGAATATATTGGCAGACGCATTTTTCAATTGCGTATACAATATGCCAGAAGTGTAAAGTGTGTGGAAATAATATGCAGATTATGAATTGTCATTGACAAGTATCAGAGAAATAGTAGCAAGTATTGTATGAAGCACGACTTAATTTTATTTTGTATTCAATATATCTCAGAATGTAGGACGAGTTTCATTAATTTTATATTGATCGTTTAAGGAATAATGTGGATTTGCACATTTTGAATGATTAATAGTGAATTATTGGTGAAAGGAGTCAGATATAAGATTTAGTGCTTGAGAATTTGGCAGATTTTATGCACAATAGATAATAAATAATTGTTATCGGCATGTTGCACTTTCAGTACTTACAATGTTATCTTGTCGTATACTTTCAGAGAGATTGACACACTTTTCACTCGAATTGTGTTTGGAGAAACCGAATAACAGTACTTACATCCTCCATTAGAAGAATCTTTACTGATCAAATACAAGAAAAGATTAATTCTCGGTGAAGATATGCATAAAACGTACATTTTCCTGGTACTCGGTTACTTAATTTATTCAACATTGTTCACTCACTGAAACTCTATGGTCACCAGGTGCACATTCGCTTCCACGATACATATTTATTGCTCATCAAAACCCCGGATTTATTTTTAATACAATTTACTGAGCAAGAATAGGAGCACTATGCCACATAACACGATATGAACACGTCCTTAGAAACCTTAAAATTTTCGAATAAGAATAATTCCAACCCGAAGAGCAAAATATCATTTCTCCTTAGACACAGGAGGAGCGATACAATTATCCCAATATTCTGGAAATAAATAGAAACTCTATGATCACCAAGTACACATTCGCTTCCACGATACACATTTATTGCTCGCCACGATTACTACTCCACATTTAATACAATTTACCAAACATGATGAACACGAGCACTATGTCATATAACATACAGATCCTGAAAAATCTTAAAATTTTCGAATGAGAATATTTCCAATCCGAAGAGCAAAATATCATTTCTCCTAAGGGACAGGAAGAGCAATTTAATACAATTTACCAAACAAGAAGAATACGAGCACTATGTCACATAATTTATACACATCCTTAAAAGTCTTTCAATTCTCGAATGAGAATAATATCAACTCGAAGAGCAAAATATCATTTTTCCTAAAGCACAGGCAGGAGCGATACGATTATCCCAATGTTCTGGAAATAAACAGAAACTCTATGGGCGCCAGGTGCATATCCGCTTCCGCGATATTGCACCGAGTTGTTTGTCGAAGTCAAAGGTGGAGGGGTTGTCGCACGAGACTCGAAAACTGCCGTTCCACCGGCAGCTCCTACGCTCCGATAACCCCGATGTGCCCGTAAAGTGGGCCCACGGGAGTATCTGCAGTCAGATCTGCGGAATGTGTGTCAAGTTTCGAGGACTGGCAGTGACATTCGCTCGCTCCACTTTACGAGAAGGCCCTTGAACTCATTTTCGAGTTCCCACGCACCTCTCAGTCCAATTGATTGTCTTCGAATCTCGACTTAACTCCTTTCTCCGTGCCGATCAAGGAGTGGACACTCGGTACGGACTTACACGCCCCCCTTCCGCTGGTCCAAGTCGAGTGTGCTTCTACGCCTAGGAAAGATCGATCCTGGGTATTACACCAGAGACCCGAGAACTTGTGAAATCCGCGTATGCTAAAGAACTGTGCCATCTAGAAAGCTATACGTCGAACTGAACGCTCGTTTGTCGTACTGCACTGTCGTCGTACGCGTTGCAAGTTTGATTATTTTGAAGCTGCTCGGTTTATCTTGCTTGAATATTTTAATTGATTTCGAATGAAGGATTTGAGCGTAGATTTATATGCTGGCAATGTGAACCGATTGAGACGAAAGTGATGATGTACCTTGATCAAATTTTATTTTGAGTATTTGTTATGTTATAAGTTTTAATGACTGGTCTTTCGTGCAGATTGGTTTAGTGGTTACGACTGAGTCTGATTAAACATGCTCATTTATTACAAGTTTCGCAGTTACACAAGAAAATTCATTATGTATTATGGCATTGCGTTGTCCCATTTGCTTCATTGACTTGAGAAGTTAATGTTGTCTACGAAACATTATTCGCAACGAGCTATTATTTTTAATATTGATGCTATTCTTACTGTAAATAATGCAACGAATTTATATTAAACGATTATTTCAATAAAATACCAGGTTTAATAGTATCCTTCCATTGAGATCTGTCAGACAAACCATTGTCGCTGATGGGATACTGTTATAAGGCACTGCGATTGCCTGGTATTGGGTGTCTAAAGCTGCTCTTAATACCCACTAATCCTTTTACCGCAGGCGATTCTAGTGTTTCTTAGCTTCTAAACGTCTTTCCCAGCAAGCGGTAATGGCCATTTGTCCGCTTCTTTAATTTTTGGTATCGAATGCAAAGGCTTTTCTTTGCTTGAAACTTGCATTCTAGAGAATCTACAATGTTCGTTTCACAAAACATGTAATTGACAGGGAATTCAATATTTTTTGCGCCTCAGTTTGTCATCTATTACGAACTATACAAACCATAATCACGCTATCATGCGGAGGTATTTAGTAAAGAAATCTACAATACATGTACATATATACATATTTACCACTAAAACCATTAAGCATTATCTCGACATACCTTCCATACACTGCATACGTCTATGAAAAACTGGGTCAAGGAGGAAAACTGCTCTAATCCATGTAATAATTCTAATATTGGAAGAATATAAAAAGAAAATTCTGCGAAACTACTCCTTTTATCAGTTTTCGAAACTTCGCGAACAGAATCGCAGATCTGGCTTTAATAAAGCACCTTTCTGGAAAACGCACGGTGCATGGAGACCGCGCATTACAGTCAGCGCATTGAGCGAAGACTTTCTAGAAATTTCTAAAAATTATCGTATTCCAGGATGTTCCATGGAAAATGATCCCTAGGCGATGAGTGTGATTTTAACCAGTGGATCCACTGTGCGAAAGCTTTTATCCGCTGCACCGCCAGGATCTCCCGGCTATTGTCGTTTCTGGTCTCGAAGGGGTCAGAAGCGGTGACCAAAGCGGGAAGACGGTGATTCAAGGTGCATGTATCTCAGGTGTGTTAAGGTTTTCTCTGGCCAGTGCGAGAGGGAACGGCCCCCTGTGCACCATGGCGGCAGGCCGCAGGCTAGAAAGTGGCTGCCGACTTATTGCGTTTGCCGGACCGCTGCATACATATCTCCCCTTGTAGCTTCGGCCCGCTTTGCAACGGCATTTGCCGTGAACAGGATCGGTTTCTCGCCGTTCCTTCCCCTTATTTTACATCGGACATGTGCGTCAGCCTTGTGGACTAGCCGCTCGTGCACAGTATGATCGAGGAATGATCAACCCTCTTGGCCATGGGGTCCTCGTATGAGGGCATAGTAAACAAATGCTCACTGCGTTTAAATTGGATACATCTTTTTACCGTTTTTAAAGGTTCTTCTTGTATTATGGCAAGCGTATATTTGAGAATAGTGTCGATCTCTTCGGTCAATTTGTATTATAGCCAAAGGAAACTGAATACACGTGTTCATGGTGGAGTCTTGTCAGTCATCTTTGTATTTGTCGTGAATTGTGAATACTTTTGGTAAAAACTAACGGCTAAGAAAGATATGGGTTGGAGGGATGAAGGACTTAGTTGTGTATATAAATTAATGATAATAATAGGATCTTATGAAATACTTAAAATTTTCAACCTACACTGCATCCACTTCGACATAACGTTCGCACTTGGAGACGCGTTACAGCCCCTTTGGGGTGTCTCTAGGTATATTTTATACACTTGAAAAATCATCATTTAATCTCGAAGAACTGGTTAGCAAAGCTGGGATTTTTTTCTCAGGGGGGAATAGTTGGCGATTGAAAGGGTTAAGGTTAAAGCGCTAGTCATTGACGCTTTTTCCTGACTACTTGACACTTTTCAAAGAGAGTAAATAAATAAGGAAACCACATGGTGGAATACATCGAGCCTTATTAGTCTGTATAGCGTCGCTCTTCAGCGGCTTAATTGCGAAATACTGTGCATAGTCCGCCACTGAGAAGTGTCATAACGACGCTTAATTAAATCCGTGGGCGAGTCTTATAATTTTTGCGTATTTTCTTATATAAATCGCTAAAGACTTGGTTAAGATGTAGGCGTTGCAAGTTTGTATTATTTACATTACTAAGCTAGTTCATTCATTGGTTTTTCTCCTTATATCAACTACTGAAACAAAAAGATGTCAACCACTAAATTTGTTGTTTTCGCTAGGTGTCGACTATTGAATCAAATTTTACTTTTAGGAAAGAAAATAATTGTTTTCAACCGCCATCAGGAATGACCACTTGTAATATAATAGAAGAATAGTTTGCGCAGCGACTACAAGTCATAAATGTTCCATAAAATTAACCTAACCTGAGCTATGTGAACGAATAGGCAAAAAAATGTTGTAATGTGTCAACTACTGGCACCTTTACCTTATATTCGAAATAGATTTTCAAAATAGTAGGATTATCCGAGAGAAATATTAGAAATATTAACTTCAACTCGTCTCACGTATTGTAAAACGTGAACAATTGATGTAACGTTTCCTATCTGGAATTTGTTTACCGCACGCAGGATGCGATTCGTTTAACCTGCTTCTTTATTTCGATCGATTTTATTCCACGTCACGTGGAGTGCCTATCATCCCATTACGCGAGAGAGACGTTAGGCTCTTCGGATTTATCCGTTTCATTAACCATTTACGGCTATCGCAATTGCACGTGAAACGTTGAGTGTTGAATCCGAAATTGAATTTTAGCAGCAGTGTTTCTTTTTTATGATGAAGGTACATTTTCTTGACGTTATAACGAGAGCAGTTATTGCACGAATGCGAGTCCTGGAAGATATTTGGTCGAGATCCATATTAAACATGCTTTTCAACTGCGTCACAATTAGTGCAGCAGCATTTGTCCTTTACATTCCACACATTTCTGCACGGCATTTATATCTTCTCGAACATTCGTTCGATGTAAATTCTATCTCCTTATATCGAAGATTTCCTCACGATGAACACTCTTATATACAAGAATGCATGCTCAATAAACGGTAGATAGTAATAAAGGAATTATTAAATGATTTAATTGGAAAGTAGCTTGTCGTTAAGAATCTACGACTTTCACGACTTCTTTATTTACGGTCTGTCTAATTGACAAATACAAGCATTTAATGCAAGAACACGGTTTCAGTACTTGTCGACGATCTTTTATGTTTTTACATAAAATATTATCATTGTTTGAATTTATTCTCACACTTCTTAGTCTTATTCTTAGATTTAAACGTTTTCTTAGATGTAGTAAACGTTTGATGTGCTATGGTGTATTCAACATGCTGCAACGAGACAGACGTAAGGAATGTCGTTAATCACTGAATCGTTTAAATCAATCTCCACAGTTTATACTCCGTTTTAGATACGTGGCAATTCTAAAAGCGGTGCGTTTTGCAGAGTCTGTTATTAATTCATGCATTCGGCCGATGCCCATTTTAAAATCCCCTTTGCGGGCGAGAATCCTCACGAATAATTGAACGTTTATAGGAGTTTTGTCCACGGTGGCAGGTTGCAATTTCAAATATCTAGGCGAAAATATCTGGCAGCGTAGGGGCCTAATTATACACGTACCCTGCTCTTTGTCCTACTTAAAATATCAGAGGTCCATCATGGTTTCACTGCACTGACTTAGGTTACGTATCCCCCTAGATATACAGGAATAACTTGAAAACCTAATTACGTGCACGTATATGACCTTTATTCCGAGTCAGGAAATTGATTCTGCTTTCATATGGAAGTTACTAATTCTCGTTAAACCGCGCGTCTCGCTTTATCTTCAGTCGGAGTTTCTGCGCGTACGAAAAATCGATCGCAGAAGCTCCATGATCTACGAAATCCATATACGCTGAACGACTCTTGCGCCTGCAAAGGTAATCTTTGAGCTGAAAATTGCTCGTCAGATATACGTCATCATTGCTTTTTTTGGCTGTTTGCTTATTCTTTTTTTTTACGTAAACTCTTAAATTTATCTTATCTAGGTATCAGCGCGGATTTGCAATATCTTTTTATAGCGCGTTTATTTTAACTAATTCTATATGACGAATCGCACGATGAATATCGCATTTAATATGAGATTGTCATCCTAAATTATTTGCGAACAGTTTTTCAGGATAAGTTTTCTGTAGGAAGAAACATTAATATATTAATATAATCATTACACGCAGTGAGAAATGTATGGAAAATTATGGCGAATACGCCATTATATAGCTAACCCAATTTTTTTAAGAAGTGACCAACTAATCACTTTGTCTGGTTCGGTAGTCCCACAGTTAACCCATTACATGCCAAAGTCAAGTGCAAACCTAAGAAATGCACTAATTAATAAATTTCCTACAGTAAACTAATTCGAGAAAAAAATATTTTTACCGCATTTCTAACTTTTATACCAGTCAGTACAACATTTAGGTATAACAATCGAAACTAAGAATTCCACTGATTAGACAGAAATAAATAAAAAAACAAGTGTCTTGAAAAAGGGACAATGGTAAATAATGGGTTAAGGTCATAACCTAACACAGGACACGCCGATGAAAATCTGGTTAGGGTATCGAAATGTGAAGGAATCGTCGATTAATGATACGTAGAGGTGTAATTAACATTCCCCGTTGGTGTTCGAAATCTTCTACTCGATGTTCCCTCGAAGAGACCGTAGGCATGCGAAGACTTCCAGGCATCGCCTCGTGGTATTCGACCTTCTGCTCCGCTTAGAGAATTAGTCGTCCTCAAGGATCACGTTTCAGAGACCTATATACACGGCGTTTGTAATATTACTCTCCGGTGGTTTTTCACCTTTCCTTCGTCCACGGAATCTGCGCTTTGGGCACCCAACGATGAAACCGAGACTGGAGCCTGAACTGGAATCAGTCCACTGAGGGGGGGTCCCTTCTTGTATAATACTTCCCATTTCACGCGTAAGCCTCGCCCCGGAAATAGCGCACGAAATCGAGTCGAGGAGGAGTTGTCCGTGTCTGGACAATCATCTCGAGCTTCGACCAAGTGACTCATTCTCCGTAGACGGACAAGATTACAGACAGATTCTGTCGTCGAATAATGCCCACGAGAATCTTCGAGACGTTGTAGCTTTATATTTTTATCGATTTCTTGCACTGTTGCGCGCGACTAACGGTTTAGGAAATAATTTTTATTACCCAATTTTCTCGCCAATAAAATGTATTGATACTGTATTATTGAAATGTGGGTTTTGTGAATATTTTTCTCGCTGTATTCATATTCTTGTTACTTGTTTTATTATTTCTGGCATGTTATTGAATACGCATTGCTGATGGAGCGTTGTTAATGAATGTGATTTTGTGGGATTTCCTTAATTTATATTGGGAAGAATGGATTAGTACGTTATGTTTGATTGTTTGAGCATCACGTGAGGTTGTAAAAATAAGGGCGCACTAAAGAGCTGGCGACTTAATACATATAATTTCTATAAAAATATAATTGTATTTCTGTACTAAATAGCTACCGAATATGGGCTTTTTCAAACTGTCAAGTTATTTTTAAAAGTACACCGGGGAAAGCAAGGTGACATCGCAGAATTGGGAAGAAACTTCCAGTAGTGAAGTATACTCAAAAGATATCACTATCTTTAGAGAGCCATTTTTTTAGCATCACACGTATCCGCTCCTAAGTGCCGCTGTATTTTTATACCTCAAGCCTGATCGCACATTGTTCTATTAATAAGAATCAATAACCAGCATCGATCGTCTAACACGTAAATTAACATGATACCTTTGGATTCTCGTTCAGCGTTAACAGAAATTATCCTATGATGTGTAAAAAAATATATTGCAATACACTTATTTTATATGTCAGTCGTTCCATGAAATTTCTCTGTTATATTTATGCATATGTATATCTCAAACAGGGGTTGTATCTACGCCCTGTTTTATTAACCGAGCGTAACTCCAGCTGGCACGAGTTAACCACCGTCGGTAAGAAGGATTTCCATTCGACCGACGATCGATGCGTTTATTTCAATTCGGTAAGAAAGGAATTTGTGGTAAACTCATTTTACATGCATAACGACAGATATCGCCACAATACTTCATTCTCGTATCCCCGGATTATTCATTATCCTCGAACGAGGAAGCAACTTATGTTGTTTCTTCAGTATTTCTCATATCTAACTTCCTCATCGGGCAATGACTTTGTGTCACGCTTTCAATCCCGTCTTCATCGCCATATCATTCTCCCAAAATCTTCACCCGTCTATTGTTCAGCATCGTCTTTGCTCAGGTCTAACATTATTACGAAGTATCGAGATGAACGCAGGGAGCGAAAGGAGAAATCACGAGAACTGTGGTAGTATAGTTTATCACGGAACGCTTCTTGGTACGGTCGCGGCCGGTATCGAGTGCCCATCGTCGAGTGCCTTTAGAAAACTCGAAGCCCCTCTCGCTGCTGCAGCCTCACAAAGCGGCTTTTCAGGCGACGTCGCTTTTGCCTCCTCTCTTTCAATAAAAAAAAAATATCCTTGGACCAGGGAACCACCATGACGCTCACGGCTACTCGAGACCCCCTCGAAGTCTCTCTCAATTTTGAAATTCAATGCGTCACGGCAAAAGAATTACCAAGATACTCGCCGTTACGTGGTTTATTAACCGCTTTTCGGGGGGAAAGGGGGTTTGGTTTTTATTTGTCGTTTGCAGACTTCTTTGGCGCACGTCTTAATTTCCAAGTAAGTGATCAGCAATACGTATTTGGCGACAATTTCTTAATCAAGATCGTAAAAGGTCAGTAAAGAATGGAAGGAATTCAATGAACCATTTGTTCGTTTACTAATCACTTTTATTATTCCTTGTTTGTTAATACTTTTGTCATATTCTTTCTCTATATCGATAAATCACGCATGATTGATATAGAAATCCCAGTACATCGACAATACCAAAAATGATTACGAAAACAACGAATACACGTTTCTGAAATATTGTAATTAGAAAACATGACCGAAGACTTATAACTTTCAAATTCCAACATTGATCTTATTTTATTATACAATCCTAATATAGAAGTGAGGTTTAAGTCTAGAAATTCAGCACTTTTGCAAATACCAGGTATTTGAACCTACATTCAATACTTGCTTACAATTCACCGATCAATCCCTCCCGCCAGAATATTAAAACGCTTTCCACGAAATGATCACAAAACAATCTTCTCCTATCTCTCGTTTTTAGTTCCTTTCATTATCTCCATCAAACACCAAATTTCGCTCAGCAACGGTCCGTTAATTGATTATACTTTTGATACGCCCGTACCAGCTCACCACTTCACATTTATGCATCGCGATAAGCGTGAAATAAAAGTCCCATTTATCCGAATCTCGTTCCTCTCCATCGGCCGCCACAGAGTTGATTTCGCAAATTTGCCCCTCCAATGCCACGGGGTATCGACGCCAGGCTTATCCGCTGATCCCATCGCGTTTCCATTCACTTAGCTTTCATGTATTTGCCACCCACGAGCGAGCACCGCTCTTTTTCTTCTTTTTTTTGCTTTTTGCTTTTTGTCATGCAGGCCAACATTTATCTGTCCCGCGCGGCGGCCTTATAACGCCCGGGCTTACTTTTCATTTTGCACTGCGGAATACTTCTCCTTTCTGATCCCATTATGTCGCGAATGGGGACGCCTGGAAAGATGGACGATAAAATAAGATCGGCTTTCCCATTGACGCGGAGTCATTCCGGGTAAGGAAGATCCACGCGAAACGTTTCCAAGTCCTAATATCCGAGGCAGGGCACGTGCTCGCCATCTGCATCCCGCAGGAATCGCCCTCCTCCCTGCAGGGTACGCTCATATACCCCAGGGGACGATATATATTGCCTGCGTAGGTCGTAATACGTCGTTATATCCGGTCGCTGCGTGGCGTGATCGTGCCGGAAAATTCCATCGTGGCAAACACTCCCCCGAAGACGATCGAGTTATTAACTTTCTCCTTGCTCCGGTAATCTTGTCGTCTCATTAGTCGTCCTCGTCGTCCTCGGTGTTTGTCAATTTTCTCAAACAAGTCTTCGATGGGTGCTTCGCCAATCGAAAAATACTTTTTATCTAATTCGTAGATTTTTTTTGAGATTGTTACGCGATATTTGTATAACTACGTGATTTAGCAATGGTGTTTTTTATGAATTATACAACAGTTGCTGTTGATTTTTGAGATCATTAATACTTCAGATAGATCGAGATGGAGATATTAAGGGGAATATTCGTTTCATCGTACTTTCGATTTACTAAAAGCATCCTGTTGTTAATGTTTTGCCATTTGCTTCGAAGGGAATAAGTTTTAACGCTAAACCTCTCAGATCGTTCAGTTACTTCTTTGAAAAATTATAGAACTTTGGGACAGAGTATTTTCTAAGATTTTACACGATATCGTCGTAGGAGATGCATCGATATATTTATTTATTTACTACACCTTTCTCTTGTATTCTTTTTCTTTAAGGATATATTCAATGCATCTAAATATGTTTAAAAAGTGGCCGGTAGGTTTGGTATTAAGTTTCTTGATATCCTGTCTGAGCTTGAATCTACGTAACGATCGGATGTAATCTCGATCTGCGAGGTTACTTTGAATAGACGATCGCACGAAGAATTAATCTGGTGTTTATACTCACAAGTGACGTCAGGGGGATGTAAAATTCCTAGCACATTCGGCGGTTGACAGAAGGATGCGACTCCAGAGATGCTCCGGTCGCCCCGAAACAGAATAAAGATGAGCTTATAAATATATTTAACTTTCAAAGAGAACTTGTTTCTGCGGCTCGCGGTTATGTGTGCTGTTAAAATTCACGCGTTTGAGCGGCGTAAAATCGAGAAACGATCGACGAACTGTTCTGAATTTGAAAAAAGATATCTGGAGAGTCACATCCTGGACTCGATTGCGCGCAGTCCTTACTTTATGATGGAATTCCGTTTAGAATTTTTGTTTCGCCGTCTATGGAGATCGAATTTGACATAGGACACGTCGAATAGAAATCAATAGACGAGCAGAAGAATGATGTGCAAAAATCTGACTTTATTTTAGTCGATTTTTTGTCTAAGTTATTTATAACTCATATTTAGATAATCCGAACAGAACAGAAGTTATCTTCTTTCGGAAACTCATAGCTCTCAATTTTCATGGTGGTTATAGATCACTCATCGAGTTTTAAAAATGTGATATTAGACGCGCAATGTTAACGTTATTGAAAAACATATACAATTTAGTCGCCACTGCAAATGTTACTTTAACTAATTAATCATTAACCGAATTAAGAGATTTATTTTCTAAACACCATTAAACACTTAAATCGAGCTTAGCAATTTATTTCGAAACTGTCGTACAGTGCATTAAGATCATTGAACAATTATGTCTAGTGTACATCCTTTGAATGATAATATTACATTAAAATACCACAGTTACATGTGAGACTTTACCTTAGTTAATTTTTTGCACGATCGTAACTGTAAGTAAGTCACGATGGCCGTAAGTCGAGGAATGCATATATTTCGACGTGCGGCATATCGCTTCATGACACTCACTATACTTTTTCACGGTTTGCTTCTGCATCTGTTTCGTGACCGTGCTATCGACAGCCTCGGTATGGCGTGCTCGGAAAGCAAATTACGCGGAAAGCTTATGGGCATTTGTAGTAGCTTATGGGTATTTCATAGTAGTGTAAGACCATGATAATAATTCACAATTTCTTTACCATCGTATTGAATATAATAGCTTTCCCGATACAAGCCAGCCTTTATGGGGGATAATTGTCCGGCTGTCGATTTCTCGAAAGAGGAAAATATGGCTCGAAGAAAAATATCCCGGTACACCGTTTATTTTTTGTTTATCTATAAAGAAGTTTCCACAGTTTTGGTAGAGGATTATGATATATTATTGCACGATTATCATCTATCATTGCAAAGAAGAATCTTGCTTCCAAACTTAAGTAAAGTATTACATAGGTCGTAAGGCAAGCGCGAAACAGTAATCCTTAGAGGAAAGTTAAATAAACATACATACATAGAAGTAAAGTTTTACATAAAGATTTATTACACGCATATAACGACTTAACAAACTGCGCAACCTTCCTGAATTTGCACCTCTCGTTCTTCGAATCGTTTCCAGACATTTTGCCACCTACAATCCCCTCATCAGATATCTTCGTATACACTAGTACAACGAATTCCCTAACGCAATAGATATATAGCTAGAGCTCCTGCATCATTTTTAAAGCTTCCTACTCGCATATCGTACCAGCATTGGCTTCAAAATCCGATCGATGAAACTCAATCGACAACTTTCAGCTCCTCTTACCAAGAACCGCCGTCTTAATTTCCCTCACATCGCGAATTACGCAGACCATCCCTGCGCCCCTCCCCCCCCCCTCCTCCGCGCAGCTATCAACGTCAAACGACGATCGTACAGAATCAAAGCTCCCGTATCCAGGACTCAGAAACCAATCTCGCTCGTTTCGTTTGCGTCACGAAATACGTCCCAGCCAGTACACGACATTTACGTCCTTCACCCTCATCAAGAGCGCGCTTCCAGCCGGCGAGGGGTCGTCCGAATTCGTGTCCCGAATGTCCCCAGGTCCCGACATTTGTCCTTCGTTTTATATCCGTCGTTACCGCGGAGAAGGAGGCGCACATTGTCTCCCGGTGGAGGAGGTTCGGTGCGTCGTTCCCCTCGTCGAGGCAGAGGATCGTCTCCGCGAAAGAAAGAGAGAGAGAGAGAGAGAGAGAGGAGAGAGAGAGAGAAAAAGGAGGCGAGTCGCGGTAACGGTACCTTCGCCGGTAACGCTGGCATATTCTGGTTAAGGTCTAGTCTAGACAGCGGCCAGGTCGATATCTGGCACCTCCACCATTGAGCAGCGTCACGAAAAGGGTACCAACACCATCGAGAGGAGGGGAGAGGGGGAGGGAGTGGAGTCCATCGGCTTGCAGCGGAGGGGGGAAGGGGAGGAAACACGGTGAACGAGAGCAAGGCGTATCCGCAACGGAGCATGCCGCCTCGCGACGAAGAAACGCGCCGTGGTCGGGCCACATGAAAGGAGCGCAAACTGGTCCGTTACTATGATCGATGGACTGGCTTTGAGCGAGGAAAAGTCGCGGTGAGTTACGCAGGGAATCGGCTCTTGGGTCCCCGGCTGGAGCGGGAAGTACTTACGCGTATGATCTATCGCGTATTTGGAGAACAGCGAGGCATCGCTCTAAGGGAGTTTTTATTGCTGCTCCCATCGCGAAGGTCAAGCGAGGAAATTTTATTGGGCCCAGGAGCAATGGGACGCAATGTATTGGGGTGTCCGAAAAGCGTCTTCCGCAATACGCGCGCTGCTGCTTTATCCGGGAATGTTTATACAGACGTGAATATATCGATAGGTCGAATTTTGGCAGTTGCTGTTTTTTGGTCTTGTTCTGATTGTAGGCGTAATTGGGTCAAGTAATAGGAAATAAATATATCGAGTACTTATTATTTGCTTGTAGAGCGGAAGACATTTTTGGGACAACTTGTAGACTGCTGTTTAGCTAAGTATAGATAGGTAAATATACGATTAAACCATTCGATTCTCTTCCCTTTTTTCTAAATCGTCGAGAACTCTCTTCTCGAGAATGTTGCTTCTTGCTATTACCTTAATCCACATAGAAACGTATAATTAGTAATACATCGAATTAACCGTTTCTCGATTTAAATTTCGGCCACTTTGCTTGTCGTAGACAATTTTCGGTTGTAGCTCTGGAAGAAAATTTACAACAATCACAATAAATGTGTTATTGGACTTTAATCACTGCTCGTTATGACCACATCATCGAATATTAGTAGGTGAAACAGAGCAAGATGTCTGGAGCAATACTTCATATTATTTGACTTTAATTAATATAGGTAGGTTTTATCCGTAATTTTTAACACATTTACATTAACTTATCTCACCAAATCATTGATCTTAAGTCTTTTGTCATCGTAGCTTGATGAGGAGTCCACGATTGAGTCGAAACACTGTTTTTATTAATAAAAGTATTGTCTTGACCCACTAAAATTTCTTCCATTCAACAGCAAAGTATCCTCAGCTTCTTTTCTTCAAGGCTATAAGCTTGAAACTATAAAAGTTGATCTGTACATAACACGCCCACGCGCGCGTGTGTTTGTATATACTATTTTTTCATTCTGTCGATGTGCCACTATTCGAAGAATGGCAAAGTATATCGTTATTTTCTCTATTGAAGTTTATCGAGAAAGTCGTATAAAATGTCTTTTTGTTAATTGCGCCTTGGCACATTAAATATTTCAATTTATTCTACTAGCGACACTGATCTAAATTTCGATGCGCCTGAACGGCACAATTAGATCACAGGCGGCGAACTGTTTGATCGTACAAGAGGATATCGTAGAGGAATAACCGAAGCGTGATGGCCTGCAACTCGCAGTATATGACCGATCGTGGAAGACTGATATTGGAGAAATCGATAAATGTTATTTCAAGAAGTATCTGACGCGGACGAGCAAATTCTTGGTAATATTAAGATACAGGTTTCATTGTCGGGAATGTATTTTTAGAAGAAAAAAAGAAAAAAATGCTTTCCCCATTCTCTTTTGCCTGTATGTTTATAAACGCGTTTTAAAAGTTCGTACGGAGGTTTATCGTCGATGTTGCAAATTGAAAAAGTTTTCTCTTCTAAATAATGCCGCATTGTACGATGTAATACGTACGCGCCATGGAACTGACGCGTTCAATGGATACAGCGGTACTAAACCAGAGCATCGAAGAAAACGATGGTACTTTTTTTGTGTTGCAGTCTCCCCACAAATTAACGTCTCTCTTCCTTTTTCATGAAGCTCATGCATGGCCCCTGAATGGCTCTGTAATTTACCCTGATTTCGCGTTTCTTTCTCTCTGGGTTCAACTCGACCCGCCTCTTCATTGATCCCCCGTGGCACCGGCAGTTCTAATCAATGCTGACGGTTCTTTTACTCACATCTGCTTACCGTTGTTCGTTTAGTGAAGCCGAACTCCTACCAATCTGTCGAAATTTCGAAGTGACTGGGGCGTTTAAACTCAATTTATACTCAGTGGGATGGTATCGTGAAAACGGCTTTTATTTTAGGTTTTTTTTATTAGGTACGTAGGTTTGTTATAAAACAATCGTGTAAAAGATTTCTGATACTGAGTTAACTGTAAGTCACAAAAGTAATTCTTTATACTTCTTGCATTTTTTGCTTCGACGTAAGAGTATTTTTTTTTTGGAATAGAGTCATTTTCACATTTTTTCTTATGCAGGTTAATAATAATACGTTTATCGTTAGTGTCATTTTTCGTGGTGGTATCGAGTCCATAATATATAATTTTTAACTTAGTAAATAATAATGATTTGTGCCCAGTATTTTAGAAGCACGTTGTTTGCTTTCGCCCTGAATTACTGAACTATTTGATGTTTATGTAAACAGTAATCTAATAGCTAATAGAAATACATAAATTCTTATTCCGCGTTATACGTTTTGTATGTACATTTTATCTTGTGAAAAATCGTGTATTAACCCTGGCAGTGACTTAATAGGGGGTAATATGATAATGATACGAATTAGCATGAAGGAGTGCGTCATTAGCATTTGTACGCTTTTACTCGTCCCTATTGTTCGGTTGATGCAGTAATCCGCGATTCGCCAGTGTATTTCATTAATACGAGTGTTGTTACAGTTTCGAGAACGTAAACATCCATCGATTTGTACACACCGATTCGTACCCTTGATATCCGAATAATTGCGGGATTGCAGATGTAATCCGTTTATCCGAGTATTAACAAGTATATACACGGCCTTGGAAAGGCTGGTATTATGTAACTTTTATGTTGTCTGGATATAATGAAACTGATGTGATCGCGAATGTCAAAACCTGTGTTATTGGATAATTAGGTACCTTTTTTGC
The DNA here is from genome assembly GCA_038496175.1 of Ampulex compressa. NCBI lineage: Eukaryota > Metazoa > Arthropoda > Insecta > Hymenoptera > Ampulicidae > Ampulex > Ampulex compressa. Next base: position 57,262 of record JBCFXI010001039.1, read on the forward strand.
AATTGTTAAATGAAAATATAACACTGTATTAAATGGTCTATTATAGCACTGTTTATCAATTTGTTCCAACTTTTGACGGAAGTGCAATTAAAGTTGAAATATATTTTATAGCTAAGCTGCTTTTCTATGTCACAATTTTCTTCTGTGTCATATTACAAATATTTTTTTTGGTAAAGGTGGTTGCATACCGTGTATTTTTCTTCGTTTCAATCAGATTATTAGCGATTTATACTACCGTCCTTTAAAGCTACCTACCGTTAAAGAGGCAGGAGATAATGTTTCTTAGATGTGCAGTTTACCTTTGTAGTGTTTTTTATTACAATTACCGTTTTTTAATCTGAAATTTTGTTTAACACGTTAGCAAGATTTTTCCGATCCAAATAAGATCAAATACGATATAATCACGACCACATTTACTTATTTAAAACTTCGAGAATCGAGAATGGCGTCGTATTTCAAATAACTGGGAGGCTAAAAGGGGGTTGAACTTTGCATCTAAACGAAATAACAGTGAACCGAAAAAACCCACGAAGATAAATCGTCGGTCGAAATTTCGAGGGAATTTGAAATATGGAAGTAAATATTTTCGCAGCCAATTAACTCGGTATTCCTCGCGATTCGGAAAATACACCTAATCGCAAGAAATACCAATTGCCCCGGCCTCGCCACGAGGATGTTGCTGCGAGTGGAGAACCATCCTATCATCCCATAATTCGAACGAACAAAATGAACATTGACTTCTCTCGAGAAGCGATCGGAGTCCAGATTCCAGCCGAAAGAGAAGATAGACGGAAGACGCTCGTTGATCGCTCTCTACAAAATTATTTTTTAACTCTAATACCCAATATCGTATGCGTGTGTGTAGGTGTTTAGTATGGATATAGATATAGATGTGTGTAGGTGTTCCTATTTTTCTAGGAACGTGCCCGGTAGAAATTTATTACTGATCTTACATCGGGCAGATAATAATAACAATATAAATATCATTATTATGAATATTAATTATATGCGCCATTAGTCTACAGAAAATTTCATATGCACCTTATTCATTTCTCATATGCAAAAAATCGTAAAAAAAAACGATTACTTCGCTATGATTAATATTATTTCTTAGGTCTAATATTTAATGAGTTCTTGAAGTAAGGGGGTTGTTTCTGGGGTCGAATGTCGGATCGAATGAAGGAATGAGAAGGGGAGGAAAGAGGGAAATCACGACGCGACGTGGTGGAAATTATCCCGGGATCCGAGTGTCCGGCAGAAACGAGGGATCCTGGACGATGGGTGCCCGTGCAGCGAACTCGACCTACGCTGGCAAACCAGACACGACGCCCAGCAGCTACCCCGGGGCAACCGTCGAGGACGTATTACCATGCCTGTGACGCTGGTCGCAGAGCGTGCCGTGCACGGCCCTCCACCGCTCAGGTTCACAAGTGTCTGGCAGAGCTGGGTCCGAGTACGATATCCTGACTCTATGCCCCTATTACGGAGCATCAACAAAACGAAACGAAAGGCGAAAGTTAAAAGGATCGTTCACTTCCGCTCGAAACCCTTGAAAGCGGATACAATCGGGGGTGGTTATTATGCAGAAACTATAGCTAGTGGCACTTAATTCTGTACATTCTATGTTTTTTTTTTGGTCTTCTTTTTATTCGTGCGTTGAGGCAGTTCTGTTGCGTTGGTTCTGTTGAGAGCTTGCGTCAGAGTTATGCAACTGGTAGTCAAAGATAAGACTTGTTGAAAAATCCTGGAAATAAGGGGAGTATGTTAGCGAATGTTGAGAAATATATGGTGGTTAATGCAAAGTACAATAGGAATAATTGGGCAGAATGAATAAAGGTGAAAAATAGTAAACTGGGAGATCAATGTGTATAAAAGAGGAATCGAGTGAATCGGTGTGTATAACGAGATCGATACGTGGTAGGTGAAACAATGAGATGTATATATGGCGATGGTATAGCAATGGACAATGCGAAAGTAATTTAAAAAGGGAAGGTTAAACGCAAAAAAAATACGAAGATGAAATGGAAAGGAAAGGAAGATGTATCGATCCTTCACTAGCTAGGCAAAGAATGATCAGTTACTGTCGCTTTATACACCTTTGGAAGTTCAACCGAATTCAACTTCCGGGATCGCTCAAAATAAAAATCCTTCGTTTGCCACTCGGCAACCTTGCACCGTTGCTGCGTTCAAAAATTCCTCGAAATTTATTTTCCATCGATTTCATCCCCGATATCGTTACAAACCCTCTTCCATTCCACCCTCTCTATACACCCATGTATTTCTCATCCGATCCAGCTGGAATATTCCCGATCAAACCTATACGGTTCATGAAATCTTTGAAGTTGCAGTCGATATCCCTATCTCGTATTACGTATTTTTCTAACTTACATTCAGTACAGAATTTTGTCTTTCTTATTACAATCATAAATGATTCTTGTAATCCAAGTGATCAGGGGTTTCGGTGTCTTCAAAGAAACAGTAGTCAATAGTAAGGATCTTCGAGAAAATACAGAGGGATGAAGGTTCGAGCGTGAGCTGAAGGAACAGAAAGAAAATTCAGAAAGAGGCTTCTTTCTCTTATTTCTCTCGTTCTTCGTTTCCTCTGTTCTTTTTCTCGGCTGCATTAACTATAACCAAACTTCATATTTTATTAATAGCCCAACCTGTAATCCATGGGTCCATTTTGATCTCGTTTTAATCGGAAAAATCTCACTAATATGTTGAACAATATTTCAGATAAAAAAAGTTAAACTAAGACATTTCTTTCAAAGGTATGGCTTAATTCACGAGCTTATATTTATGCTTCTCAGTTTCATTTAACTCTCAAAATGTAATGACCTTAATTATCTGAGCTACGCGTTAGTGGTTATCCTTTTTCGCACACAATGTCGTTCTATCAACCAAAATTCTTATTCCATTTAAAACCAGATGCAAAATTTAAAAATTATAAAGAAGTGTGAGTATTAACTGCTTAATAATAAACTGCTAATTAAATGACTAATATAATTCACGCAAGTTGTCTTAAACTGGGAAAGACGTATGACGGCGTTAAAAACCGTTAAGCGACGCCCTTCTCAAAGAAACTAAACCGTGTGCCCTATTGTGTGTCGCATCACACGCTTGACTGGCTCCGAGGCAGATAGCACAGGTGTAGGGAGTGGATGTCATAGGCGTAGGTGCAGGACTGTGATCTTCACGAGGAAGCTCCAGGTGCGACATTCATGAAACATTTATTGTATCCATTATAGTATACATATGCATATAACGGTGCCGACGATACATGGAGTTTAAAAAGCCGGAGTGGCGATGCACCAGTTCATACGTCGTGTTTCACTGCGGCTGCAATACTTTCTGCACTTTCTCCGTGTCATAATTAAAACGGAACGTCGCGTTTTGCAATCGTGCCACATCAGCGCCTCGTGCTGCCGATCCGAATGACTAAAAAGCAAGGAGAAATAAAACTCCATCGGGTAAAACCTCGTTATCGCGCATCCCACTTGATTGCATTATTTTCCGCGCAGTTAAAGCGTCCAGTTGATATCGACGATTAATTTTGGCTCGATACAAAAGCATCCTTCGCAGGTAGGCTTATACCGCTTTGGCACGTGCAAAGCGAAACTAATTCCGTATCAATTAATCGATTTCTACCTTAATCTGCGTGGACGTGGATTCGTGGAAATTCGACGCAAGATCGATAGATAGTTACTGCCTCGACGATGCGTTTAACGGAGGCGGCGGCTAATTAACGCCCAGGTTAATAAAGACTGATCGAACGCGTGGTACGCGACGTGTATGTTTCCGCTGTAAGACGAGCTACAAATTTGCACCGCCTGAGAGTTTTCGTTTAATGAAGGCGACGGCGTGGTATTCTCATGAATCCTTACGAGTCTTTTTTGTTCTTCAGTCTGCTGAAAAAAATATCCTTATTATTCGAGACACGTAAATCGCTATTGTCGTATCTCGATTCGAAATTGGTGCATAGACACATTTTCTATTGAGTGAATATTATAACGTGGAAGCAATATTCTTATCTTTGTCTCTTTTGACTTTGTTCACAATAGTTTTCTATACTTAACATGCGTGTATCGCTTTCAAAGCATATTTTGGGGAATAACGTCGGATTCATTACGTAAGTTTATCTACGATTTATTTTCTAAAACTTATGATTTATATTTCTAAATGCTTAATTTATATATTTATATTTATTTAATTAGGTTTATTACTTTATAATTAAATTATTTTTATCTAATTTTATTTTACATTAGTTTTATTTTAATTATATTATACTTAATTTATATATGTATTTATAAATCATTAATTACGATACATATCCTTTGATAGAGCGTGATGTAAGATACGTCAGTTTGCAAGCGATTGATAATTCTAGATTTATCAGTTTTAGTGTCTTTATTAGTGTCTTCATCGTTCTTATCTACCTAACGGCACACATGCATGTGTTAGTAATGCATAACTTGATAATGTGGTATCAGACCATCTCGTTCTGCCTGTGGAGCGCATCTACTTCGATTGGCTTGTCAATCAGTGTAAATAGATACGGGTATAACGAAACTGTCAACGTGATGGGAAAAAATCTACATAACGTGTATGTACCTAGCCGCATCTCGGTTAACGAGTTTTCTTTCCCTTTCGAATGCCTCATCCTGGATCCCCTTTCCATCGAATAACTCGAAGGTCTTCTCGTAGTTAATCCTGAATTTCGCGAAATATCTCTTCAGGCCGCGCAAAATATTCCAACGTTTTTATCGCCATTGCCATGGGCGTCGAGGGGACACTTTCCTTTGGCCCACTGACAGGATAACGGAGATACGAACGGAAGAAAAAGTAGCGGCGTCCTTTGCCCGAATGCCTAATGGAAGATCTTTACTACTAAATCAGGCGTGACAGTCATTTCTCGATCTGAACGGTCCACAGAAGTCGGGTGTCGGAAGAAAACTGAAATGGCCATAAAGAGAGTTTCGTTAAAGTAAAAGTGGTTCCATTTAATGCGACCTTTGTCATCGGCAGATTTCAAGAGCGCTTCTACTTTCTCCATGAAGAGTAAAGGGGTTTGAGAGTAAAATAATCGGGTTTTACAGCGCACTATAAACACGATTAAATCACAAAATGCACCGATCTCGATAATTATACAGCCACATGGACAGGAATCCCCCTTTTCGTTTTTCTATGATTCATTTTATTCATTCTCCGTCTCATCCGTTATTATAATATATCGTATTTTAAAATCTCACACGAATATAATCCGTAATAATGCACGACTATTTATACCGCTGGAGATGAGATTAGGTGCCAAACGAAGCGTCATAATGGGTGAAATATTTTTTTCCCCCTTTTTTTTTGCGGGAATCGCCATTTATAGAAGTAAAACCTGACGTTTAATCCCTCTGAGAGTGACAGAGCCTCTTGCTAAGCCAATTTCCAGGGATTAACGGGTGTCCGTTTTTCTTGGCTTCACGCATGAATTATTCAGCGTAAGTACGTGAGGTCAGCGCTAAAATCGATTTCGGCGCTCGAGAACTTTTGAAGTCAATACCGATTATATTCGGCAGGTTACTCGCTTCGAAGCGATCGAGAGGCGAATTGGCTTTGCCCGTTTGCTCGATACGGAAGCCGAAGGAAGCGGAACCGGAAGCAACTATCGTTTGGATAAAAAGGCAAACCGCGTTAATTAAGGCTCCATTAATGAGAGAATTGCGGCGTGAGTACGGCAACGAATGCTTTGTAAGCAACAAAGAAGTACTCCGATACTCAGGTGAATTCCAAGCTTTGTCTTGTACTTCTAAGTTGCTTATAAGTTATTCTTGCAATCAAGGATGATTCTACTTAACGGATCTTTTTAATTGTTTTCTAGGAAAAGTTGGATGTACGTTTGATAATGTGATTTATTTCATTTATGGTCCGTAATAGTATCACTGGATGTCGTTTATTAGCTTCTTGATATTCCCAAACTCACGTGGAATGGAAAAATAAAGCCGCGAACTACAAAACGTTGAGAATCTTCTTCGGTTTTAAAAATATTTTATGGCGTAAAATATTTTGCGTACTAAAGAGTAGTAAGGATTCTTAAGAATATTCAATTCTACGTAACAAGATACATATTTGTATTTACGTTTTGCGCATGACCCAATATCAGGAAAATTCCAACTGTGTCCGTTACCTTGGGATTAAGAGGTACGACGGCATAGTAAATATAAGTAGGCTTTCACGAGGAAACCGTAAATCATGGCTGAACGACTTTCCCAGCTTACGTCAAAAACCAAGCACGGAAAATCTGGATTTTCCCCTTTGATGTAAATAGCATAAACCGTGTCACGAGAAATGTACCAAAGCAAATTCAATAGCATAGGCTCTCATTGGTTCACATTGAAAAATGAAATACACGAATAAAGTACTTAAAATCAATGAAACAGAAACGTCTCTCAGGAAAATAAAGTTTTCCGTGTAATAATGATATTCTTTTCGCGATGGAAATCAAACTTCTTCGCGCACTACTTCCTTCCGTTTAGATCCTAGAATTGTACCTAATCAGGAACGAGCAGCATGAAAAATAATCAAATTTTTCACACGGGCCATCGTCTCTCATTTTCTTTTTCACATTCCACTAAGAATCCGCTCGTCATTTTGCTTGACGATTCTGTTTTCCCTGCGCACTAAGAACGAAAGAACGGACCTAGAAAATCGAAGTGGCAGCTTAATTGTCATGGGGTGGAACAAACTGCAATTATGGGCGCAGTCGTGATAATATTTGCCATTCGCAATATTCTGCAGCTAATATCAACATTCGGCGGTCTCGTTATGCATACGTGCACTCGACGCGCTTCGAGCAGAACAGAGGGATATGCGTGGGGCATTATGGAGATACGAAATGATTCCCTCAAACGCATCTACGACGTGCACTGCAAATAGAAACGATTTGCATGCGACGAGAATTACCGGGGCGAATTGGCACAAATTATGGGGACGACCCGGTGAATGATGGTTCTTCGTTCCTTTCGCACGGCGGAGCCCGATTTTTTCCGTCATGTACGTGCAAAGACTGGAACCGCTCTATGGGAGTTGTTTATCTGATTGCGGGAATAAATATCAGTACTTCTATGTCAAAGGCCCTCGTTTCATACACCGAGCTTTGAGGATATTGCAGTTGCACGCGTTATAACTCAGCTTTCAGTTCGAGAACTGAAGGTAAAGCGTGGCATATACATACGTTAATATCGAAGCCTGAATATTCTACCGTTCTACATGGCCAGTGAGAATGTTAGGACCGAGGAATGATTTTTGTGACCGGACAGCGTGACGGTCGAATTTATGGGGCATAACTCAAGTAAGATTCAAATTAATCCATTACATGCCAAAGCCAAGTGCAACCTAAAAAATGCATTAATTAATTCGTTTCCTATAGTAAGCTAATTTAGAGAAGTATTTTTTAATAGAGTTTGTAACTTTTATAGTTGACGACATTTAGGTACAACGATCAAAACTAAAAGTCCTACTGTTTAGGTAGAAGTAAATAAAAAACACGCGTCCCAAAAAAGGGTCAATGGATTAAGTTTCATGTGATTGAAAATACAGGATTCAAAATTGGAACTTAATAGTAAATGGAAAACCACAAATCAAAACCGTTTAATTTTTTTAAAGGTTAACAGGCAACTAGTTCATAGCTTCTGCATTGAAAAATTCTTACATTTGACTCTAGCAACAATAATTCTTAATAGGAATCCTAACCGGTATATTTTACTTTAAACCGTAAACTCGTGGTATACTTTTCATTTTTAATGAATAATAAGTGTAATCAGTTTATTGCGAGGCACAAGAATGGAGACGTTTGTAAGAATCCTTAGAGCTCAGTTATTTTTGCGAGCCGTACATATTACGAGAAAAACGGTTTTCCGAGATGGTAATAAATTTCATGGCAAAACAGTGAGCATTTGTGGCGCGAGTGAATTCAAAGCGCTGGGTGGCCCTGGCCTTGGAAGGAACTTTTGTGCTCGGTGCTCTGCAGCATCCTCGGCTTAATCACTTTTTTAATTGCTCCTTGCGGTTACGGCGAGCATCTAAGCCCAACCGTGTATCGGTGAAGCGCGGCTGGGATATATTTTTTTTCGCACGCTCACTGGGAACGATTAAAGGAAGGAAAACAAGGAGTCGTGGAAAAGTCTTTTGCCCTTCTTTTTCCACCCGTCCATCTTGCCCTTTTAATTTTCTCCCACCCCTCCGAAATTTTATTCGTACCGGGGGAAACCTTCTCATTTCCGTGTGTCACGTCTGGGTTCTCCCCTGCGACGCGGAAAATACTTTCAGGTTCCATCTCCGATCTATTTGGTTCATCGTTTTAAACCTCACGGTAAAGGTAGATTTATGTAGGATTGAGTGGAGGATATGGATTTTAATTCCTTAGGATTGTTTAATGTGGAAATTTATGTATCGCTATGTGAAACATTTCAAGGCGTACTATAATTTGATATGTTTCATAAGACGTATTTATAATCTTGAAGAATAGATAATGATGATTATAGTTTTTATTTACAGCACGCTTTCTTGCTCACGTTATCTTTATATATTCACAAAAATTCAAAACTTGAGAGTTATTATGTTTATGGCACTCCTCTGATGCCAGGCAGATATTAACTTTTTTGCGTGTATCGCTTAGGAGTACATGTATGATTATAGAGATAAACTAACGAAATAAAATAGAGTGACGTTGATACACACCGCGAAAGCAACTTTCGCGGTTTCAACTTCTGCATTTCCCACTTTACCTTTCTCTGGTTAATGTAATTTCGCCTTCGTAATTCCTGGTCCAATTTTCCGATTGTACGTTAACTTGCAGGATTTATATAAGTACATCTATGTATATATTTTAAGGATTATTATAAGCCATTTATGAAAGTAGAACATGATTTGCATAAATAGTTTAATTGTATCGATTTCGTATATGAAACCTACTTGCTGTACTAATCTTGTCCATTATAAACTCAAAACTTTCTGTATTAAACCTAATGAGGTGTTTCCACATGGCGAGTGGAAGAAAAAGTAGGCGACCTAGGAGTCGTTTTCAAGAAATAAAACTCAAACTTTGCATGGTTAAAAACCTCAGTAATCCACTCCATAAATAAATTATCTATTTTAGTGGCTATTCTTCTCGCTTGTTGCAATGCAATGTCATACGTCGAAACCGTTTTCTAGTCGATGTGAATAATAACACATTGCGGATAGAAGACGAAATATGTCGTATCATATTTTTCAAATAAAAAACGACGATATTGCAGAAATATTTGAGAGAAACATATCAGAAGTATTAATAGATAATAAAAGCACGGATATTAATAAGATTAATCATGATTTTTAATATCACGATTACAAAGCGAAACATTTTTTTTTACCGATATCGATAATAATATCAGTCCTGAAGATATACAACATTTATTATATTACAGAGGTATATATAACTATATATAATATATAATATTTGTTATAATTACAGAGACAGAACAATAGATTTACATAGAATTACAGGGAAGACAATTACATAGTTATACAAGGAAAAAACCGATTGATACGTAAAAATGTTTGAATAAAATATACATCGTCCCAAAAACGCTCGTAATGTTTAAATATTTCCTTGAAATTCAAAAGTTTAAATGTTTAACTTCAAAATAGACATGTGACGCTACAACGATTTTCACTGCCTGCAAGTTACGAGTGGTAAAGAAACATTAAAAAGTACAGCTGGCCATTGCGTGCGAGCAGTCGAAAAAATCCCTCGCGGGCAACGCGTTAAGAAGTTTCGCGTCAAACCCGATGTGATTTATACGCGCATCGATCGCGGTGGAGAAACCGGCGATACCGTAAATTCACCAATATCGAGAGCGATACGCTGGGAGACGGAGGACAATAATTTTTCCGGTCCCGAGGCCCAGCATCCTGAGACTTCCGAAAGGAAGAGTCCGATAGGCCGTCGGTGTGCGCATGCGCCGACATCGTCGCATCGCAGTGCATGCGAGTAGCGGCGCGGGAGTGGCAGTATAGTTTCGGACGTCGAGTCGCGTGTTTCGTTGCCGCGTCTCGTCCTCGTTTACTAAAATCCGCGCCGCCGCGACGCGGGTCGCCCGCGCACGTGCGCTCCGATTCGGGGTCCCTCTCTATTTCTCGTGCGCCTCGCGACGGAGTGAAACTTCTTGGAGCTGCAGTTTGTTGCCTCCACCGCTTCTCTCGGTGTTTGTTCTCGCCTGGAAGTGCAATCGTTGTCTGTGGATTACCTCGAGCAGTTGCGACCGGACAGGTTGTTTTGCCGGCTGGATGCGTCTCCGTGTATTTTATGATCCGTGAACCAGTTCTGATCGATCCACGCCTCTCATTGTATTTACCTCGCAAAAGATGACTTTGCCGCTGCCGTGGGCTCGATTGCGGTGGCGGGAACGGATTTAGTTCCTCCGTATCTGCGGAAAGTCGGCGTACGGAGATTTTCTCGCGGGTTGTTTTTCAACGATGGAGGAAATGCGTTACGCGCGCGGTGAACGCTTGGGCACGGATGTAAATATTGGATGGGATGAACGCGCGTGAATGAAGCGCGAAATTATCGGGCGGCGATGCTTATTTTGCTCTTGTTTAACCGTGAGATTCACAATTATGCTTTGACTCTAGACTCGTGAAAATTCCACGAGTGATTGTGCACAGGCATCAGCTCGTTTTGTTTCACACGGGAATTTATTAATTATTTGCCGTTGCATTACGGTTAAACGCGTTTTACGTTTTTCTTTATTTATGTGCACGGCTAAATATGCAAATATACATGACGTGCAGCTATTATCCTATAGTCATGATTAAACAGCATTATATAATTAATTACACCGTTGTGGAAAAACTACATTGGAAGAAAGCTAATTTTATTTGTACACATGGTTTTAATGTTTACGATGGAAAGTTGCTCCGTTCCATTATATTTTCTATTACACAGCAGAACATTTTGTGCATTATACTATCAATTTCACCTCTACTCACAATAGTATACATTAAAATAGTTTATCCATGTTTTCATATAAAATTTTTTAAATCCTTTATTTTAATTTTAATATTCACCTAAAACACCAGTCAGAAGTTTACGAGTTATTCGTTACATTTTTTAACGATATACGAAAAAATGTACCTACCCAAACTCCACCGTCAACGCGACCCCCATTCTCAACATAATAACGCATCAGAAGCGAATCTATGTTTTCACTGTTGCATAAAGATTCATGGAAAGTATTGCCCCACGAGAAACACATCGCTCGGGAGAAACTCATAAAGTAAGAAAGTCCTCGCGCTCTTCTTCGAGCTCGGGCATACAAAAACAGCTTTTTACCGGCCAAATCCAATCGCTGTTCGATGTTAGAAAACCGACATCGGTCTGGCTCGATGCACGTGTGTCGGAGGTAATTATCAGAATAGCCCGGTAATCGGTTCCTCTTTCGATCCAGGTATTTGCCTCCAAGCGGGTTTAGTCCGCCGACAGGAATTCTCCCATTAATTTTGACCCTCGGCGACCGTTTTGCCATAAGTACCGCCGGAGGACGGCGAGGTTCTTCCTTTTTACGTGCGATCAGGATGAATGAATGGCGGAAATAAGGGCAGGGTGTACGCGGAAGGTCGTCGAGATAAATGCCGATATATCTTCTACTACAATCCTGCCGGTATCAGAAAAGGTTACCGTGCATCGCCGTGCGTGGGCCCTTTCCCAGTATTTTCAACGTACAGGAGAATGCATGCCGCGGAAATGCTCACGATAAAAGTGTCCCGCAACGACGATAGGCGCCTGGCTGCATCGCGAAAATAATCTTTTTCTTCGCGACGCAACGCGATAGGAAGTATTTTTTTCCCTCCCATATCCCGGATCGTATTTTTTCAATCAACGATCGAGCCTGTTTTATTTATTTTTTTTCTCCAATTATTTGGTACCGACTGTTAAAGTCGTTTGGCCCAAGACCTACTTGTTTAAGGTATGTTCTCAATTATCAGAGCTATGTAATATATATATATATATATATGTATTATTACATGTAAAAATTAGAGGTGATGTGGCGAGATTCGAACCCCGGTCTCCCGCGTGGCAGTCCGAGCTTCCATCCACTACACTCTAGTTATGTATTTTTCCCCTGGGACAGACTCGAGTTACTCTGAGACTCTTGTCGATTGGCGTCGATTCGCTGATTTTTCTTGCCGATCAGAAGCGCCTGGAAAGCGTTCCAGATCTGCGAAAGCGGGCAACGGATGGCTGGCCATTCTCGGCTCGTTTGTTGCCAGAGAGAAATATGTCAACTGGATCTTTTCGTGAACCATAGTGCGCTCGTAGTTTGAGCACGCGTTCGTGATCCTTGACCCAGTGGACCTTGTTGACCCACGTGTCGGAACTGTAGGGATTCTTTAGAATTTGAACCTAACGATCTTCCTGGCTTTATTTCTCGCCGCGCCTGGGAATGATAGGCCTTTCCATCTCACATTCCACGAGGGCTTGCGATTTCATCGGATCGATATTTTCCATGTTTCTTTAAGATCCGACGATGACTCCCTGAAAGTGTATACACTACGTATATCGTCGCTCGATTACGACAGTACTATATCACACATCTCGCGTCTTTAATCTTAAATAGTTTTAAGATAAAAATAGAGAATCGATACTGAGATATCATATCCAGGCGCGCGTCATATTGGGATAAAGATAGTCGAATGTTCTTTTGTCCCCATCCATTTTCATTATCCGAATCTGAATCATTTGAATGGGACGAGCAAGCGGAAGCTCTGGGGGGGATCAATTTCCGTTTCTAATTTTTTTTTTCCTTTTTTTTTTCGTGCGGCAGTTACGCAATCAGCGTGATATTCGCAGCAAGGCTGGAAAAAGTCATTCAATTCTCCGTTGTAACTTTACGGTTTGCTGCTCCCGGGGCTTCACAAAACGTTCGCCGTGGAATCTCGGGATGGGATTTCACACGGAGATATATATATATATTTTTTTAAATATACCCATATATTCGTGAGAGGACTTCGTTATCGCAGGTCGATCGCAATTAATTGGCACAGGCCGGGACGATTTTCGTAGAAATTTGAATTCCACGTCTTCGATGCTTGGGATGAATACGCGCTCTGTAGCATTCAGCTTAGTATCTAAAAATCGCGAGAAAACAGCTTCTCTGTAACTTTTTCTCCATTATCCGTGTGTAGAATATCTTTACTTGCGATCGAGTAACCTACATAGCCGCGTTGGCTGTCTCGCTTTCGAGTTTTTCAGGAACTCCTGAAGCACCGCCTAGCGTATCAGAACGATGGTGTTGCAGTGCTTCAACGCATTTCAATGGGAATTCTTCTTATTTCCTGCCAGGATTTGCAGATCAAATATTCCCAAGGAAGCAAAGAGTTATTTTAAACTTTGTCATTGCGTCGACGGATGGCTCTTGCTCGCTGCTATTGGTATACATGAATATCTCATCCCGAATTTGACAGTCTATTGTATTACAGTGCAGTTATTCAGTATTGAAATTTCTACCGTGCAGTGTGAAAGTCATATTTGCTAAGCGAGGACTTTCTACTCTTCGTTTTCTTATTACTCGTTGAATACACAATTTACAGGGAAACAAGTTTCTTCTTATAGAGGAAACTTCTGCCGTGAGCGTGTATTCCTCGGTGTGTATTCCTTTTTGGCCCTGAGCAGCTCCCCATCTTTCGCACTATTAAAGTTTAAGTCCTCGCAAGAAAGTCTAACTTCGTTGAGGTCGTTGCCGACTGAGTTTCTTCTGTGTCAAAAAGTCATTTTTTCTTCGCGCCCCGGGACTTTGTCGGGCGTTTGCGTTAGACATATTGCGTGATCGATGGGCTCACGTAGATGGTTAGTTTGGAAGATGTTTGTGCGTCACGAGGGAAGTTCGGTCGAACTGTATTGTTGAATGTCGTCACATCTTTCAGTGAGGGATTTATCATTTTTGCGAGTATCACTACATTATTATACGCTTTACACCCGTGGGAATAGGTTAATTAAGCATCTACTTTGTTCGTGGTATATCAGGTTGCGAATGTGGTATACGAGAGAAACAGAGTTTTAAATGTGTCAGTAAAACCTTGTCGTCAAATTTACACGATTAACTGCAGGAGTATGATTATCGTTCTTATAGGTAATTAATTAGAAGAACGTTTTATTTCTATGAAGAACCTTTTTCAAATCAATATTTATTAAAAAAAAAGCTACGTTTTGAATGCATCTGCGCGTTTCTTCTCGAGTTGAGGAAAGAAGGAAATACAGTGGCAGACGGATGGCGAAATACTACATAAACAAAGATTATTCTCAAATGGTAGTCGTACTGAAATTGTTGTTCAAGTAAAACGAAGAAGGAATAGATGCAAGTTACTTACTATGGTGAGGCAACCTCTCGAATAAAAAAACTAAAACTAAACTGTGGTATGCAACGGCGTACGAACTAAATGCTTGAAAAATTATTTACAATAAAGAAAAGAAACAAAAATTGTTTATGCCTAATTTATCAATATTCCCACTCTTTTTTTGAATAAACATTTGTTTGAAAAAAAAATGCTCTTTCAAATAAAACAATTTTCTAATTCATTACACAGTTAATTTTTTACCAAGGAGTAAAAGATAGATCGATCGATTTTATATTATACAATTTATGCTCTACAGATTGTTTGCATTTTCACCGTGATTAAGGGCAGCAGGTGTGCCCTTTTCCTGACACGTCGTTGACTAAACCAAAGGCGATGCACCGGTGTGCCGAATTTTAAACGTTCTAAAAAGTTGGCGGGCTGAAAGCGCTGACAAACGACCCTTTTTCCAACGAACAGTCTTTTTGCGGTACGAACTTTTCCATTTTTCTAACCGTGGCTGGCCACGCTTCTGCCCTGCTTCGGGATTCGTCAATTAAACGCAACCTGGTTTTTTGATGCCACAACCTCGCGTGTATTCTTTTAGGTTTGCCAATTTATTTTAGTCATGATTTTCGTAATTTTTAAGTTACCGAATATCTGACATAAATACATTATAAAATACGCCGATAAATCTGTATTCCATTCCTTTTACATAACCTTTTATTCTCAATGCTTTGATTATACATCAAGATTCATTACATGAATGTTACGTTTATTTCGTCTACCACATCGGTGTTTGCACGAACTGTTTTTTTTTTGTCCATAAAATGAAAACCTGTCGCATGAAATAAATATAAATATGTAACTTCGAAATTACATATTAAAATGAAAATAAATATAACTTTTAAATTAAAGAACAACAATAACGTAATGTAATATTATACCTTGCAACGCAAAAGAATAATAAGTCTGATTTTATAAATCCTTATAGAAGTTCCTTTATAAAACCTGTACAGCGACGCACATTTTAGAGTAATCTGTTTTTATGATAGCAGCCACAACTGCTTTAGGATTAGATTTAACTTGGCTGGTATTACACTCGCTATTTTGCTTCCCACATTTTTTCTCACTCGTGTGCAATTTACAGTTGCCCTCTGACCCGTTATATCTACAAAGCACGAGCAGCGTAACGTATTATTCCATCCTCAAATCGTAAGACAAAATATGAAATCCCGTTGCAGGAAACGTGACTTCGTCATTCCGAATTCTCGTCGCTTCGATCGAAACGGCTCGAAGACAGCCGGGCACGTTGGTCTACAAAGCCAACCGATACACGGGTTTCCCTTCTTCGCGGAGAAACTTTTCACTTTTTTTCCGCGTCAGAGCTGTCCGTGCATTTTCCGTGCATCGTGACTGACCATACCGATGCGCATTCGTGGCGCGGTACGCCGGTTTCAGTATCGTCACACGTCGTTGCCCGGCTTCCTCGTTTCTCTCGCTTGTTTTCGTGCCTCCTGCAAACGAATACGACCTCGTATTCCTGGCTGTGAAGCACGCATAGGCCATAGGGAAACGCTGCTGAAACAATCGCGGCGTGTCAGAAGCGAAAATAATTAATTGCCGCCCCTTCCCTCAGTTCTGATAATAGCCCTTAACGAACGGGCGCATTTTTCTTGGACAATGACCAGTAGATCGACGGAATATTAACAAATAAATTGCTTTATTACTGGAGCGAGAAAAAGTGCGTTATCAATTTTTAGTAATAATAAATGGTATATGAACAGATATAGTAAAAGATGCTGAAGTGAAAGTTACAGAAAAATAATGGGGGTTGAAATAAACGGATGGATAAATGTACGGATTACATGTCTTGCTGTCTGTATAGCGGCATTCGATTTTCTTGGAATATTTATAACACCGTGGATATGACGGCATTCGTTCGCTAAGGGATAATTATTTGCGATTCTGTTCATAATAGGCTGGCAATCATCGTGTTTGTATAATATTTTAACGCATTTTTTTTTGGTAGTGTTTTAAATGCATGATAGTAACATACATTGAAGGTACACTGATCGGAAACAAAAGTTATATCGAAGGAATTCATTTTTTTTTCTTGTTTATGGTTAATTATCTGTACTAATCGCGATTGTAGTGTTATATACTAATATAATACATACTAATAATTTGTGTGATACGATATTTATAAAGATAAGTAGTGATTTTTGTGGTCTTATCAAGCAATATGCACACACTTAATGAATTCTCCATCTGGTCTAAAGACAATATATTTACATTTTATTGATCAAAATATTGGCCAAATAAGTATGTGTTTGAAGTACAGCCTGAAATCGCGGTCTTCGCTAAAGGTACTTTAGAATGATCGTGAACCAAATAGACCCTCCATTGCTTTTCTATTCCTGGCTATCAGATATCCGCTTTTAAGAATTCCTTTTGATCATCCACGGTGTATTTTAAAGTATGATTTGAAAGTAAGCTGAAGAGCGAGTTGGCTTATGTGAAACAGATGAAATGGCTTACAAAGCAGAGTTCAGAAAGGCCAACATTTGCGAGAAAAAGACTACGAATCGTTTTGATATTACATCCTGCATGGTATTGATGAAATCTCTTTGATCGGTCAGTATGTAAAAGTAAAGTATAACCTAAATATAATTAACATTGCCTTACGTAAAACGAAGAGAAATATTTTAAAGCTTAAACCGATAACACCTGGCCTTCAAAAAGCGACTTGCAGTCATGGACAGTAGTGCAATTGCAAAGAGAACGTTTCACATATATACCAAAGTTTTTGCAAAAATCCTGCTGACCAGATATCAATTTCTCTTACCTAAAATACTGATTTGCAAATTCAGTAATTATTTAAAGTGGACTTGTAGAATATTCAACAGTGCTACCTACCGCATACTTGTAACATTTTCTTCTTGCTCATCATTGTCCTCTTGGATGTCGGAAATTAAATATTAAAAAATAATTATTGCTTAAAAATAATCATAAATAACGCAACGATTGTGACCATTCGAAGATCAACAAAAATGCGAATCGACATTTAGCAACGCGATCTCGGTTCATTGTTGACACGAGTTAAATTCTGATTTCCACGGTTTACTCTGAGCGCGGATGGAATTACACCGATTTCGACGGGCAAACATCGTTTCTCGTGGATGTACATACGCTTATAGCGCCGTGGTATTAGGCGGCTCAATGTTTTCTGTTGCGTATGGGCGTATACTGCGCTATCTACAAATTCTTTATTCCCATCGCTATTAGTGGGCTCTTAACCCATTATTTACCATCGTCCGTTTCCTTTTGGGACGCTGGTTTTCTATTCATTTCTACCTAAGCAGTGAAAGTTTTGGTTCTGATTGTTGTACATAAATGTTGTACGGACCGCTATAAAAATTACAAACTCAATAAAAAATATTTTTTTTTCTAATTAGTTTACTGTAGGAAATTAATTAATCAGTGCATTTTTTAGGTTTGCACTTGGCTTTGGCATATAATGGGTTAATGCTGCATTCATATAAGTTGAATATTCTAATGAGAAAAATGTTCCTTCTTATCGTTATCGCTACCTCTAATAAACCAAAATTCTGATACATGCATACGAAATTTAAATTTCGAAAGTATTTTTACATTTACTAAGATTGCTGGTACCTTCAAATTTGCTTTGTTTTTTCCTACGCTTTAGATTTTCTAGAAATTATATATTTACTCTGTGTTAAGACGCAGAATTGTCACGATGTTGGTTTTAATGAATAAACATTTATGCTTGTGGATTCACGATACAGCGCTTAGAACATTAGAATATGAAACAGTTTTACGGTCTTTGATATAATTTCTTATTGTTGATAGGTTTTTATTATTATTATTACTTGTGCTTCCTAACTTTTTGATAGGTATATGGAATAATTGTAAGGATTTACGGCTAGATACGAATTAATTCACTATTACATTTAGACATTGTAGATGTACACTACGTTGCGAAAAGTATATGTTGTTTGTTATTAGTGTGAAATTGACTAACAAATGTAAGTGCAGCATACAGGGATGAAGAAATACGCGTGTTATATACTTAGTTAACTCTCTCTTGCCAATGATTCGAAGATTCACCATGCGTTCATTCACTTTGCTTTTGACATCGATTTCTAAAATCATTTAGCTAATTTACATTTAGCTGCGGACCATTTAAAACGAGCCCCAAATTTTTGTAACTCTATGGTATACGCCTTACCTCATAAAACCGATATATCAGTCAATATAAATGTAAAACAAGGTTTCAGGGGAGGAAGGGTATTTTATAACCGTAAAAATTATGGCGTCGGAACCGAGTTCCATATTTTGACGGCTCGAAGAATTGCTTATTGGCACACGCACGTGTATTGATTTTCTGGCACACTTCGAGATTCCCGGCACAGCTGGCTTCCATAAACCGTGCGTTATTTAATACAAATGCGAAATGGATTCGCACGCAGGCGCGATTGACATGTGCATGTGCTTTAATCCATTATCCATTACTCTCAGAGGTTCCAAATGCATGTCACTGTGCGAAAAGTACACGCTGCTGAACGAAGTGCCGACATAAATATTCGCAAGCGTGAAATTGAGTCGCGGGTAGGAAAAGTTGTCCTTGAAAAATCTTCGACAGCCTTCGCATCGTTGAAGAATCACTATCGATCGAATTGTCATTTCCACTTCCTAAAATTAGTACCCTTTGTCTCGATTTTCTCAACGAATTCCCAGTCGGTGGAAAAATAAATGAAAAGGGTGCGGAGGGTGGGATTTCCAGAAGGGACACGTGGCGCGTGTTAGCCATCGAATCCTTTTAGAGGGGACTTAGTCCTACCAATTAAGCGGTCGAGAAAGCCCGCTGGATGTCCTCTCGTTTTCCGCTGAAGGACAAACACGTGTCTTCTGGTTCTACGAACCTTCAGGGCTCGCATCCTCCGCTTCTTGACAGCTTCGAGCATCCGAATTACATAAGGCAGACACATGCATACTGGCTTCTGGCCTTTTCTCCTTGCCCCAATGCGAGTAACGCGTTCCACGCATTTTCCACGCTATTCCCGCTTGTCAAACTTGCCCAGGTTTATATCCTCGAGGATATAAACTTCCCGACTCTCCGCTGGCAAAGCCCTTAAGAGCGCGCTGCGTCGACTTTAACGCGGTATCTTATTGCACGCTGCTTTACTCACCTAACTAGGGCTTTATTCCCTGCCCTGTTCCTTCGACGCTGCACTCGAAGCTCCTCATACGCCCTGGCTTTCGCAATTTGCCTCCACGCGCTTCTTCTCCTTTTCGCGTTGCAACCGCCACATCGCGTTTAAGACCGCCGAGAATGTCGGCCACTTAGCATTGATTACTGGCAAAATTAAAATCGGCCAACCTTCCTCGCCAATTAAGGCGGAAAGGAGCACGCGGTGTTTAAACACGTGAGTCCGCGGACTCCTTGCGGATCGATACGCGGCCGGATTAAATCGTTGTTGTACCCCTTTGCGTGGCCATTAAATATTTAACCAACCGCGTGGTCCTTGGCGGCGGATCCTCCAACATTCTCGTCAGGATAACGGGGGCACGTCCCAAATTTTTCGTCGTTTTGCGACGCAACCATTGACCTTAATTCGCTGGCGGGGGGGTTTAATTAAAGCCGAGATTCGAATTAACGGCCTCGCGTCGCGTGTTTAAAAGTCGCCATCACGTGTGTTCATTTCTGTTTTTACTCCCACACGCGGTGATCGATACACGAGGCTCCGGGGATGGCGGATTTGTGTTATTATGCTCTTATTCTCGCGCACGAACGCCTCGCAGCCTGGTGGAAGGCCTGTATCCACTTTTCAGTAGCTTCCGACAGAACAATCTGAGCGTATCGAGTGCCGACCGTGGTGTGCATTATTACGATATGCAATTTACAGCGATTCGCCAAAATCCGGGAAACGAACTTTCGTTCAGCGCGGGCACGTCGTTGATAGAAATTTTGATAAGACGATTCGTAATCCTAAGCGAATTGCCGTTGTAATTCTAATTTGAGGGAAAATTACTGATAGATATCGATAGCTGTCGTTATTGTTTGCTTATGTCACGATATGTTCATTTACTTACGCGGCGTAAACGTCTTCTCGAATCAATATTTGTAGGGTAATTATAACCGCGTTTGAGAGGTACGATGATGTAGTGCAGCGATCGGTAAACTTATCAGTCAAAAAAGCGAAATGTCAGCAGTAGAACAATATTTTTTTTTTTAAGAGCAAAATCTACAAGAAATCTGCAGTAGAAAAATTAGGAATTAATAATATATGATAGATAGGATTAGACATGTTTCATGTACTGGATGGCCTTTTCTTCCACTACAATGTCAAATTTGCAAAATCATAACGTTTGAAAAAGTGATTCCTGTGGAGGTCCTTTGGCACCGTTTCTTCTCTACAGAGTCATATAACAAAATGATCGAGGGCTACGAGAGACCCGTTTCATAAAACTTATGGTTCATGCATCACAATGTTTTTTCTTCAAATATTCTATATAAATTTTAAGTAAAGTACTTGTAATACAGGAACTGTAAGCTTTATGTAACGTTCTCACAGTTTTATAAATATTACGTTATTATTATTGACGATCAAAAAGTGTATCCAATACATCAACTCTGAGTACTTGGTTTGTTGACTTTAAGCACAAAATAGAAAAAAATTAGAAATCATCACAATTAATAATAATCCCGTTTATTAATAAAACGTATTTTTTATTATTAAAATTTTACATGGCATATAGTCATTATGTCTAGTAGATACGCATTCAAGTGGCCAGCTGCTGTAGTGGATAGAATCCCGGACTTCCACGTGGAAGGCCCAGGTTCGAATCCCGCCCATCACTTCTGAATTTTCTATGTGATATGTATACTGTGGCTCTGATGCTTGGGAATCCACCTTAAATAGTAGAGCCTAGGCTAAATTAGCAGTTGGTGCTGCAAATGAATTGAAAAAAAGAAAAGAACGTTTGATGGGAAGATATAAAGGAAGAAGAAAAATGGATATTTGCGATTTGCAAGATCGAAGTTGAGGAATTTAGCTTTATACTGAAGACTGAGATACTGTTAGGTGTTCCTTTGGAATATTGATACAGTATCAAAGTGCGTATGTATTAATAGTTCTAACTTATTTATATACGTCTAGAAAAATTCTGGCCTAAAATACCTTGGACGAGGAACAACCTTATGAAAACTTAAATACTCCTACACACTACAGATACACAATTATGGCGTGCGATGCATTTTGCCACAGGACAGAATTTCTGTTTCTAATTCTGATCTAAGACGTCCTATCTTTGGCTTCTTTTTTCAGTTCGAAGTATCTCCTCTTACCTCTGAAACCGTTCAGCAGCTGCATCGACTCTCTCATCCACACCTCGTAATGCTTTTTACTTTGTCTTCTAAAACATCGTTAAGAAAACTGGGGTTCTTGAGCGCCTGAGCCCTTCACTTTTTCGTCGTATGATTCAGAATGTTTCGTTTCCTGTGGGCTCACCTCGAAGCATCTTCATTTTTCGCTCGAAAAGACCTCGCGACTTTTTTTACATCTCAGTAACATTGGATATCAAAGGTTTAGGAATAGTTCGAGTCTTCTTTTTCTTTGGCCACGATTTTCATCCGTGGCTTCTGCTCGTCCAAGTTCTTCCCCTCATTTTGGTGACAGCAACTTTGGCTATGGATGTCCTTGCAGTAATTCCCTGCGAGCGCCAGCCGTTCTTTGTCAAGAAACTTCCCGAATACTTGAAATCCTTCACGTTCTTTGGCCGATGCTTTCCGAAAACAATCCACAAGTGTTTTTTATTCTTGCTGTCCTGAAATTTCGGATACTTTCAACTTCTGTATCTTGATTTTTGCGTCACGATGTTTTCCTCGTATTACCAGCTCCGACATTGTTACTGGCAATGTCATTCTCGTGTTATTTGTATAATGTTATACAAGCTTATTAAAGATATACGATCATTTTAGACTCGCACGCTAAATGTTCTGTCTAACATATGAATCTTAATTTATTTAATACATGCAGAAAGTTTAATTCAAATGACATTGTGAAAGACACAGCACAACACGGGGAAATTAAAGTAATACTTATTCTTGTAAAGTATATTGTTTGGTATTTACCCATAAATATTATTTATTGAATTATTTAAATATTTATCAATACTGTACACTGCAAAAGCGTTTAAATTTTGAGCAATATACAGTTTTTTAAAACTTTGGCTATTTTACAAATAACGTTGTTCACGTATATTTGTTCTAAATAATGTTAACTTGAATTTCAGACATAACCTTGATAATGCAGTATTTAGAAACTTTTTTCCGAAAAAATTGTTCTTATCATACACGGCAGTAAATGATAGTAGAATATGACATTACTGGATTTTGTATCGTGCGTAGATAAACTTAATTCCACACTGACACCTATTTTCGTTTACGTATTTATCTCGATGAACGATAACGGCCATTTTTAAGCAATCAATTTATTATTCAAAAATAATCTTTATCATTCATCCATTTATAACACATTGAGCATGAACGTAGAAAATGACGCTATAGATCTATTTAACGCGCAATAGAAAACTGTATAACTTTGCGCGCATAATGACTTTTCAGCAGTGTACATCAGCTGGTATCTCGACGACGATTGGAATAATGGAGTACGTCTAAAATTATAAATCATAGGTGAACCGAATGAAGTACCGGCCTGTGTACTTTTTACTATGATTTTATTTTCCAATTTCCCAGTGACGTTAATGGATAGATTTTATAAACGGCTTTGACGCGGCACGAAACGTTGCATCATCGATTTTTGCACCTATCTTTCCCCTCTCTCTCTCCCTCGTGGGTCAGTGGCCTGTCAAGGGAGGATCTGCGTTGGAGCATGAAGGCGGATATGCCGTCGATTCGTCGATGCTCTCCGTAAATATTTGTATCTGGCTGTCCGTTTGTACGCCTGTAGGAACGCAGAGCCCCAGAAATTCCGCCTCCAAGTGCCTCACGTAATAACAGAGTAGTAGGAAAATTTCCATCCACTTTAGAGCAGTAATAGTCTCATCCAGTGTGACATTTATATA